>PVJH01004876.1:79241-119926 GCA_004026705.1 Nesogale talazaci | reverse complement strand
CTTTCTTCTCTTCTCTGAGTCTTCTTGCAGCCGCTTGATTTTGTCTCTTACGATTCCAGATTTGTTGGCATAAAAACAGCATCTTTCCTGTAAAGCCAAATACCTCCCTGCTCTGCAGCAAGTAAGTCTAAACCTCTTCTATTTTGTAATACTACTTCTGCTAAAGAATCTATCTGATCTTGCAAGTCTTGTGTAGTGCCTGATGAGGCCTGCATATCCGAGATTAGCTGCCTAGATAATTTGGTATCCTGCAGTTCCAAAGGCCACTGCAGTACTGATCCCTAATCTTACAAATAGGGCATCTAGTTGCACTGCCCTTTAGCTCTTCCTGCCATGTAATCAATAGCAGGGATAGGGACAGGCTCGTTTCCAGTAATAATATCTATGTCTGGAAGGAGAAAGGCTAGCACACATAACTCTGTCCAAATGCTGGATAACTGGGTGAAAGCCCTATTGTTGCCACAAACAAAAACTGAACTATTAAGGGCACATAAGGAGCCCGTATCATTAATAGAACTAGTACAAGAAACAAATCCCGCAAATTCTACCTAATCTCACAAGTATTGTTCAGCACTCTTCCTCTTCCTCCCTTCTTGTATTTATCCCTGTGGGTGTGGGATGCTGGCCCCTCCCCCAACCTGTTCTCTGCCATGCCCACTTCTAGAAAAGGAGCCCATCTGACTCTGGTTGCTTCCAGCTCTGTAGCTCTCTCTTTTCTTGCATCCTTCCATGCATTCACGCTGTCCTACATGTTGGGTGTTTTGTGGTAGGAACTGCTTGCCCACTCCGGTTTCTGTGGAGACACGACCAGTACTCTCCCCCCCACCCCGGGTAGATTAGTGCCCTGTTCCCTCTGCTATCCTTTCCTTTTTGAACTCCCTTTTATCTCTCTATCCCCTCTACCCCCTCATCTTTCTCTCATTACTGTGTTGCATCCAACGTGTACCTCCCTGGGTTTGGTCCTCCCTCCTCCCCTTACCCTACTTCTTGGGCCAATTGTTATGGTACAGAAGTTTTCTCTTTTATACTCACCATACTGAACAAACCATTCTTGTACTTAGGCGAGATTTTAGTAGAACCCCAAAGTCCATCTGCTTCCTTATTGAATTTACATACATGTACAAATGTAGACAAATACACTTATATGCATATAATTATATTTACATATCTATATTTATACCTATATACACACACACACATACACACACAATATTTTGCTTTCGTCTTCTTTCCTCATTCCCACTATTATTCTTACGTATCATTCACCTCTTAGTAATTTCTCTCAGACACTTTTTGATTGATCTACTCTGACCAGGAATGCTACCCACTCCTCACTGTCAATTTTACAACCCTTACTGTTTCCCTGTCCATGTCATTATTGGCTCACTACTTACTTCTCCCTGCCACTTCCCCTCCCGTGCCCCCCCACCCCCAAACTGTTGGTCACATTTCTGTCTTCATGGGGTTGCTTGTCCTATCTTATATAGATTAGACACCAAAGAGAGAGCGAGAGAGAGGCAGAGAAACCATGTTTGTTAAACATAAGACACACTCCCCCCCAAAAAACCGGTGAAAAATGAGGGTGTGTCTCATGGTCGAAGAAGGGGTACCCCAGAACATTTGCTTATGATCCCATGTGCCTGCTTACTATCCACTGCTGTTGGCATGCTGTGGTTGGCTGTGTTTGGGCAGAAGTTCGGCCTCCTCGAGTCTCAATGTCAGGTCACATGATTGGCACAGCACACCCTCCCCTCATTTGTTAATGAAAGTGATGATGATTCTTAATACCACTGTTGAGTTTATGTTGTTAAATATTGCCATATTTTGCTTTAATAAATAGTTTAGTATACTGGTACTATTTGGTTCAGAATATCTTTTTCTTGTTTTCCTGCTCTAAAAACTGGGTCAGGTGCATCTTATGGCAGGTTCATCTTATGGTCCAAAAAATATGGTAAATAGTTCTAAGTCTAACTGATGTTCTGACCCAGAGGAGAACCATCTCTCTCTACTAAATGCAGGCAAGGCCTATTATCATTCCTTTGCCCAATCCTCTTTTATTTGGGGTTCCTTCCATCTCTTGGAATCCGCTTGCCTAACAGCACTTATGCCCTTTAGGTCTTTAGCCTTCATGCCTGGTAGAGCACACTTGTAGGTTTCTATTGCTCTTTCTGGAGTCAGGGATGGAGAGGGCTAGTGCTCCCCTGCCCTCACCACCCCTTACACCTTTAGACTTTCAGTGTTGGCTATGTATTCTTGGAAAACAGAAGCTGTTAAGAAATCCTCTTACTATTTGTGTTCCAGGAAATAGCTTCCTACAAAGAATTCTCCTTACCTGTACGACCTAAATAAGATTCCTTGTTCTCTGCCCTTTTTTATGGCTCCCAAAAGACTCATGAATAACTACATTGCTTACCTGTGCCAGGGTCAAACACAGATTTTCCCTTTTTTGAATGAATATCTTAAAAGACCAGATAGAAACCTTCCAACCTCTTTTTTTTGTTACATTATTGATTAATGAGTCAGATATATTTTTTGAAGAACTGACTACAACAAAGAATCTTTCTAATTTCAATAATTGACTGAGACCTTTGCCTGCTTGCCACTGGAAACCCAATTTTGATTTGTAAATCTGTCTGAAATTTGTCAACCCTTTCTCAGAAAAGTCGGAAACTATTTGGCAGAAACTATGCAGGCGGCAGCTGTTTTTGTGGAGGTGGTCCTCAGAGTGATTCTCCACCTGGCTCTTTTCAATTGTCTGGGAAGTTCTTGTTTCAAAACCTCTGTCCCTTGATTAAAACAATGGTAAAACTAAAAAAGAAATGCCAAAGATGAGTTCTTCAGGGACACTCAAAATATGACTGAGGAAGAGCTGACTTCTCAAGGTAGCTTGACCATAAAGACATGATTAGAATGCAGCCTGTGGGAGTATATTCTTTGCGACCACTTGTTGATGGGCCATGACTCGAAATGAGAAGAAAGAGTTGCAAATATAAATTAGTAATCGAGGCGGAAAGTACAAAATATGACTAGAGAAACTGGATGATGCCAAGAATGAAATGGAATGTATAAAGAGCACTACTCTAGGCTTTAGTGAGCTGAAATGGAGCAGGATTGCCGTTTGAAGACTGAAAATCATCTGATTTACTCAGGCAGGTTTCATTGTCTGGTGGTACTTTGTTCCCTTTGATAGGATAATATCTGTCCATGTACAAGGAAATCTAGTCAGTGCAACTATTATTTAAATTATGCACCAACCACTAAAGCTAGTGATGCAGAAATTAAAGAATTCCACATAGGCCTTCAGTGTGAAATAGGTCAAACATATCATCAAGCTGCATTAATAATTATTGTTCATCAGAATGCAAAGATTGGAAACAGTAATTGGAAAATATAATCTTGGTGATAGGGCTGAAGCTGGAGGTGGTATGACAGAGATTAGCAAAATCAATGACTTGTTCATAAGAAATACTTCTGATCAACAACAGAAAAGGTGACTATACACATGGACTACTCCACATGGAATACACAGAAATAAAATTGACTGCATCTGTGGGATGAGGGAATAGAGCAGTTCAACATCAGCAGCTAAAAGCAGGTCAGGGGCTGACTATGAAATAGGTTATCAATTGCTCATATATAAATTCATGAAAGTAACATTGTGTGACATGGGATAAAAAAAATCTATTTTGGAAAGTTGAATGAAAGCTGAACTTGATAGTGGGGCAAGAGGAAAGTGAAAGGAAATAGAGGAAATAATTAGAAGGCAAAAGACATTTGTAGAGGTCTAAATATAGGCATGTATATATGTAAATGTTACTATATAATGATAGGGATATAGGTCCATGTACATATATTTATGTTAAGTATTAAGATAGCAGAGGAACACAGGGACTCTACTCAAGTCTTGCCTCAATGCAAGAACTCTTTGTCCTAATTACCTGATATTCTGTGATGCTCACCTTCCTGACATGATCACTTAAAACAAAATGGATACATAAGAAAATGTGATGAAGAAAACTGATGGTGCCTGGCTATTACATCTGGGATCTTCAAGACTTGAAGTTATACAAGTAGCCATCTACCAGGGAAGCAACACAGCCCACATGGAGGAAGCACACCAGCCTGTGTGATCATGAGGTGTTGACAGGATCAGGTATAGGGCCTCAGAAGATCCCAAACAATCATATTTATGTGAACGAGGAGGGTTGGGGCGCAGATTCTAAGCCTTTCTATAGACAACTGGACATCCTTCACAGAAGGGTCATAAGGAAGGAGCATGTCACAAAACATACATCTCTCTAGTTCTTTAAGGCTTCCTCCCTGCCACTATAATGACCCAGTTCTGCCTTAAAAACACAGCTATAATGGAGAATGTACATTGGTACAGATGAGAGCTCTCAACACCTGGAACCCAGGACAGATAAACCCCTCAGGAACAGTAATGGGAGTAGTGATACCATGAGGGTAGGGGGAAGGTGGTGGAAGAAGCTGGGAAAGGGAGAACTGATTGCAATGGGGGACAAACACAACTAACAATAACTCTGTTTTTTAAAAAAAGACCTTCAAATTTCTCACAAGGTAAAACATCATTATCAAATGTTGAAATAATAGGCATTTTTATTATATTTTTTGGCCTTGGTTGATTTTTCTATAAAAATTTGTGGAGATAGAGTCCAATGTCCATATATTTATACGTTAAGTATTAAGGTAGCAGACAGTCTTTGGGCCTCTACTCAAGTCCTCACTCAACACTAAGATAAACAAGTGGCCATCTAGCTGAGAAGTAACAAAGCTCACAAGGAAGAAGCACACCAGTCTGTGTGATCATGAAGTGTTGGTGCAATCAGGTATCAGGCATCAAAAGATCGAAAATAAATGATTATATTGATGTAAATGAGGGGAGTTGGGGTGGAGACCCAAAGCCCATCTGTACACAATTGGACATCCTTCACAGAAGGGTTACAAGGAATGGACAATTCAACCAGGGTGCAGTATAGCACTGATGAAACACACATGACTCCTCTAGTTCCTGAATACTCCATCCCTCCACCACCTATCCCCTACTACCACGATCCACATTTACCTTAAAAATCTGGTTAAATGGAGTACACACATTGGTACAAGTAAGAGCTCTTGACACATGGAACTTAGGATAAATAAACCCTCAGGGAGTAGTGATATAATGAGGGTAAGGGAATAAGGGTAGGGGGAGATAGGGGGAACTCATCACAAGATCGAATATATAGCTCCCCCCTCCCCAGGGAGATGAATGACAGTATAGAATGAAATAATAACAAAATATGATTGATCAAAGATTCATGAAGTTAGGAGGGTTTGGAAGGGAGGAGAAAAAAGAGGAGCTGATACCAAGGGTTCAAGTAGAAAGTATTTTGGAAATATTGATGGCAACATATATACAAGTATGCTTAATGCGGATGAATTGTAATAAGATTTGTAAGAGCTCTCCAATGAAATGATTAATAATTAAAAATAATAAAAATTAAAATAAAGGAAAAAAGAAATATCCCTGGATAAACTCATTGATAAAGGGATTGATGATAATCAGAAAAACTTACTATGAAATCATTAATGAGAACAAAAAGGAATTTGTAATTTTTTTTTTTTGTTTTTTTTGTGTGTGTGTGAGCATCACTGCCTCTGGTGATAGTGGGCACTACCCAGCCGCCGCTGGATTTGAACCGCCAAGCCTGTGGGCTGCAGTTCCGCACTCAACCACTTACGCCACCGGGGCTCAGCCCCTAGGAATTTGTAATGTTAAGGCTTACTTTTGTGATATAATTGGCAATCTCTTACTGCATGATTTGTCAACATTTTATTATTTCTTTTAGAGTCATATCAGTTTAACACACACACACACACACACACATACACACACACACGAGTATTAGTGTTTATAAGGCTCCAGGAATTGAATAAAGACCAATTGAAGTGTTTTCTTAAACCAGTCAGTTATGGAAGCACTCACTCATTATTGGGACATTTAACTGGAATGTTTGAAAGGCTTTATGTTCAGGGTGTTAAGGCAAATACCAAACCAAACATTGATTTTTAATCATAGCAACCCTTTGGATAAGACAAAAAAGTTAAGATTAAATTTGATCCAAATGAAAAGCAAAGCTTAACTAAGACCTAACAACATAGCTTTTGGCATCATAGCAGTAGCTACTACAGTGCCACGAACGGACAAGTAATGGGTCGAATGGGAGCAAAGCCATCATTTGGAGTTGCTGCTCCACCAACCATTGAAAATGGGTGTGGGTCAGAGCAAGTCACCTGAAGACATGTTGCCCTCTACTGGTGCTTTTCCCAAAGCTTTGAGGAATGGTTGTTGGTTTCCTGAATTTTTGGTAAGCTTGATAATGACACTCTGAGGGAGTTCACTTTAAATATTAGATCCTCTGAAGTTTAATTGTACATCTTTTGATAGCTGGGCACCGTCAGCTTTCTTCGCCACATTTGCTTATGCATCCTCTTTGTCTTCAGCGATCATGTGGGGAAGGTGAGCATTAGGGAATGCCAGTTTAATAGAATATAGTGTTCTTGAGTGGAGGCCCAATGTCCATCTGCTACCTTAATACTAAACCTACAAGTATAGCTCTAGTTCCCCATCATCATGTTTACCTATGTACTATGTACATGCCTGTATTTACATAAATATCCTTTGCCTCCTAGTTTCCCCCCTCTATTTCCCTTTATTTTAAGAATTCTCTTCAGACTACAAAGGTTTCACCACGTTTCATAGAGGTCAAACATTTAAAATACATTCATTTTGATGTGATCTAAAGTCCTTGAATTTCTGGACTCTTGCTGTTAGTTGTTGACTTATCTCTGACTTCCAGCAAGCCATGTGCAAGCCCGTGTCTCACTGCCCGGTCATGCACCATCCTCACAAGGGCTGTGTTAGAGTGCATCGGTACAGCCACTGTACCAATCCATCTCATGGATTTTTGCCATTGTTATGCTTGTGGGTTTCCAAGACTAAATCTTTGTGGGAGCAGAAAGCCCCCAAATAGAGTTAGTCCCAGAAACCCACAGGGGCAGTCATACTCTTCTGTAGTCAATATGGAATTGTATTGTTTTCTTCCGAATTTTGAACGGTTAAATAATGATCAAAGAGCCTAAAATTCTCCCTCCTCTCTTGGCCACCATATGTCCTCTTACAAATCTTGATACCATTAAAAGGCAAGCACCCCAAGTAAAAAATCACTACACATGCAGATGTATCAAAGATACAGAGATAAGTATCAACTGGTTAATAATGAAACAATGAGCAGAATATGGTCCTTTAAAAAAAATTTATTTCTTGGCACACAAACATAAAAATGACATTTGTATGCTGCACAGAGCAGAAGACATATCAGAAATGAATTATAAGTCACTTACATTCTTGTAGACACAGATATGATGAACAAGTCTCATGTTTCCTCAATTATCTTTGAAAATTTATTAAAATATCACAGCATCCTAGTTACACTGCAAATTTCCTTCTCATGTTTCAGAATAAAACAGATTTGGATTAGTGAAGAAGCGAGGTACAAAAGCATTTGTTGAAATGCAATATAGTCGTATGTCATCTAGCATTACTCAAGAATAAAGCATTCTATCTAAATGTTTAGTCAAATGACATGTTTCTCTTAAAAATCTAATTCTATATAGCTTTCACTACTTTTGATATAACACTGTGTAACATGCCTTATTAATCTTTAAAGTAGTCCATGCAAAATATAACAATGTTCTTTCAGTAACATTTCTCATTAAAAATATGAACCATTTAAGTTTCTCCTGCAACACATTCTCATAATTATCAACTCATTCTATTTTATCTAATTGTCAGCTATCTCTTCTTACTTTCATTAAATATGCCTACTTTCTGTTACCTCACGAATGACTTTTAATATAGAAGTTAGAGTAATGTAATTACATGAACCTTTAATGAGCTTATGATTCTTCTTTCTCAAAGACATTCTTTGTCTTTTCTTTTTAAGTTCATTTTGTTTAACTCATTATTCACTGTTTAAGATTATATACTGACCAAGGCAGAAGGGCAATTTAGAAAACAATGTGTTTATAGATAATGTTCAGAATATTATCCTTAGGATTCTAGTATTTAATTCGCTTTAGAATAGGAAATCCAAAATCTAATCCATTAAAACTATTTCCAAAGCAGGGTCAGTTTTGAGGGAGAGTGTGTTGGTAATCTTAGGAAAAACTTTAGAACCTTGAAGGTGACATCTTACCATTTTTTTGAGTGACAGCTAAGTTTATTGGGTATGATTATTAACTAGATTTCCTCTCACTATAAATAGGATTAATGCCATTCTTTTATCAACTGTAAATCCAACGCTAAATAATGAAAATTTTTGCACTCATGTTCCCAGCTCAAGGAATAATGATTTAAGTGAATTGTCTTCTTGATCCAAAACAGTAAAATTATAATGACAGAATGAGTTTATGTATTTTGTCAAGAATAGGTTTTTCTGTTGAAGTATAAAACAAGTCACTTAGAAAATATGTACTCTAAAATATCAACTCATAAAAGTTTTGAAATCATTTTTATGTTTAAGGAATCTTAAAATAGTGTAACATAAAAAGTTTCATGTGATTTTACTGAATTCCTGTAACTACTGGATTCATTTATTTTTTCATATTAAATTTTTTCTAAATCTTTTTAGTTCTCCCTAAACTTGTCAATGTAGGTTTGGGCAAATATGAAGCTAGTACTACTTTAGAATAATCTATAATTTATCATGACTTTTATATACAATTAAAAATAGTTGCTAAATTTTAGAGAATTAAAATAGCATCAATATTCCCTTAAAGTTTCTTAAATAGTGGGCTGAGCCCCGGTAGCGCAGTGGTTGTGCGCGGGACTGCGGCCCACTGGGTTGGAGGTTCAAATCCAGAAGCAAGGCTGGGCCACCTACTCCCACTACCAGGGGGCAGTGATACCCCAAAAACCAAAAAAAAAAGTTTCTTAAATAGCAATCTGTACTTTGGAGAGGTAAACAATCTGATAATAGGAAACTAACTTGGACTAATTTTACAGTGCTGTTTTTAGGGAGTTTATTTTTCTAATGTGGTTTTTATTTTGCTTTCATTCATAGATGAATTATAATGCTATGCATCATTAGCACAAGTAAATCATGTTCGCAATTCTACTGGCATTCATTATATTAAAAACATATAGTAATGTATTAATGTGAAAAAACCATCATTTATGAACAAATGCCGCAGGTGGATACTCCTACCACTCAGAACATGCATCTAGATGATGCTGAAGGCAGTGCACCATGTGTTAAGAACACGATGTAACAGGGGAGGGAGCAGAGTCTGGTCAGTTTGCATGGTGACTGAAGAAAACCTAAAAAACCATTTAAAGATAGCTTTTCCATTTCTTTCATTATTAGATTTTTAGGTTTTATTTCTGATTACAAATAGGAGATTACATGATTTTCCTTTTTAAACTCTGGATTTCTAGGCACTTGAAGAACACTTCCTAAATTGAAGATAAAAACATTACATTGGTAATTGTAAAACTTCTTTCTGATTCAAATTAAAAGTTAAGTCTGTTCATTAAAACAAATAAAAGTTTTAAAAATGAATACTTTGACAGTCTTCTCTAAGTGGGTGTCATTATTAAGTAAGGTTTTGACTGGCATCTGCACATACAAGGATTTTGCATTTACATTCTGTGGTGAACTTCAGTCTACAACACAAAGTGATTGTGTACTTAGTAAATACTCATGACTCAACTATAAGTCATAAAGTGTTTCCAGAACAGAAGCAATTGACCAGGCTTGTGTTTCACAGCTGAAAGGGCAGTATTGGCCATTCTCATTGGTTAGTTCTGGAAGTCCTTTCCAAGGGGATCTTAAAGGAAAAAAAAAAAGACATATAATGAGATGTACTCTAATTCAGATCTTGTGCATTGTGGATTGTGAATTGGGCTGTTAAAGACAGGGTCTGGGGTTGAAACCCACCGTCCGAACTGTGGTAAAAGGGGAGGTTTTCGGCTCCTATAAAGATTAAAGCCTCGGAAACTCAAAGGGGCAGTTCTATTCTAACCATTGCATTGCTATGAGTCAGAACTGATTCCTTAGCAGTGAGTTGAGTATATACAAAAAACATATACAGCTATTTGTAACAAAATAGAACAGAAAGTCCTGAAGAGATATGATATATGGCACATACAAAGATTACACATTGCAATTTTCTTTTGATACTTACTGTTGGGATTTAATGCTTTCAAATATAAAGAAATCTCGAAGTATTAAAAAAACAGAAGAAATCATCATACGAATATCTCTAGGTCTAATTTTATTCCTTTCAAAGTAATTACATAAAGTTTATAAGCCTTGAATTATAATTACATAGTAGTATTTTTCTGATATTTATAAAAGTATAACAATTCTATGAAATAATGAAAGAATACTAAGAATCGTGGTTAGGAAAAATTAATTAAGAATAATTTGAATTTAGATATGAATATCTCATTCTACTAAGTAACACCTGATAATTACTATAAACTTTTAGTGTTCCAATATTAAGTGCACTATATAAAGTATCTCATGTACAGCTCATGGCAATAAGATAGGGTCCATAGTTATTCCTATTTATAGAGCGGACAAAGGGATTGAGAGAGAGGCTAAATAATTTGTCCAGATTTTGCTTTCAGAACACAGCATTATTAGCATTTCAAATTTATCCTTTTTTTTGGGGGGGGCGCATCACTGGTGGTCATGGGTGCTACCCAGTGCCACTCCTGAGAGCCGCCGCTGGATTTGAACTGCTAAGTCTGTGGGCCACAGTCCTGCACTCAACCACTTACACCACCAGGGCTCAGCTCAGATTTATTCTTAATTTCAGCAAGATCCATTACCCACTAGACAAATATTTTTAAAAAATAAAAATATAGAATCTATAATGTTTGACGTTAAAGTTGAGCTGTGGGAACATGTTTTAGTATTATGTTTTATAACTCATAGCTATGCTATATATACTCTTCTGTTGGTATAACATATTTCATAATAAAAATTGGAAAAACACAAGTCTCTCAGGTAAATATGGGGATAGTTTGAATAGTAACTGATAATAATAAATAATATCAGCTAGGTGGCTTTTTTTTTTAAGTATCATAGAGACACATCTTATTAATTCTGCGTAAAATGCCAAATTATTGAGGTGGAGTATATGATTACCATATTAAAGGGCAATAAAAGACAACAGAACCACAATGTCCCTCAGAATTAGATTTGGACATTGTAACATGTTCCATATTCATACCAGTGTAAGACTGTTCCCTTTCTCTTCCTTTTCTGATAAGTACATCCCTGAGCCATTGGGTGGGCTACAGCAAAGCGAGATGGTCACGAGGGGGCAAAGCAGGATGGGCGGCTAGCAGGAGTACGGGATAGGTAACAGGAATTCAGCAGATAGGAGCGAAAGCTCACAGCAAAACTTACCAGACTGGTGGATCCCAGCCAGTAAGACACAAACAGCTAGAGCTTTCAAGGGAGAGGACGAAGAGAGGAGTGCTGCACACAGCGAGGACTCGATTTTTACTCAAATACTCACAGGGTGTCGATAAATGAATTCACAAGAGAAAAGGATCTCAAGATGGGGGAAGAACTGACAAAATCAGGTGGACAGTGGTGATGGTAGTGCAAAATGGTGAATGCAATGAGTGTGAGGGCACAGCATATTTAAAAAGGGCTAAAATGGTAGTCTTTTGTTACACTTATTTAACTCCAATAAAAAATATAACTGTAGTTAATTTGTAAGCTGTTTATGGTCTAAGGTAAACAAGCCTTCGAGAGAAGCCTACCATTTTGTATAGGATTATAGAATACTATCATTATACAAAGATAAATTTGGAAGTTATATTTCTGAATGAAGCAGCCCATTACAAATAAAATAAAATATTTAAAGGAAGTATATAGTTGCTATATATAATTCAGGAGAATATACTTTAGTGAAGAGAGTACTATTGAGGTCTCTGATGGTTTTGTAGCTTATCCTGTGATTTTTTTTTTTTTTTTGTGGGCATCACTGCTCTCCGGCGGTGGGAGTAGGAGGCCCAGCCCCACTGTTGGAATTGAACCTCCATCCCAGTGGGCCACAGTCCTGCGTACAACCACTACACCACTGGGCCTCAGCCCCTTATCCTGTGATTTTAACTAGAACACCCAACAGAAAATTTAAAATACTTTCCCCTCAGGGCACACGGGACAATTTGCATAGTGTTGCCTGTTCTGTAAACAATTTTGAAGTTTCTTCTGTGAAAATAGTGTTTTAAATTGATCCTTTGATGCATTTTAGCAGTTAAAATACAGGATAAGTAGGAAAAGAAAGAAAAAGTAGGCTTTGAATTTTGTTGGGATATCTCGAATAACCTGGATTTTTAAGGGATGTTCTATCTAATATGTAATATTCACCCAATGGACTAAACATCACAGTCCTATTGTATTAATATATTCCATATATTATATAGAAATTTCATGCCCCCCACAACTTACCTTTCAAGATGAACATAATGTCTGGAAAGAACATTTTTCACCAAAAATATAGTCTTTGCATTAGTCTCTGGACCCATCAGTTTTGAAAAATATAATTTTGCGCGAAGAAAATAGCCAATGGGCCACAGCCACTCCTGAAAGGGATAATTAAAAAGTAAATTTTAAAAAGCAATATAAATATGTAATATTGTTGTGAAATAATTTTAACTGTAAACTATGATGAGAAAAATAAGATTCTTACAGGTCCTTGATGATAATTGAAACCTTTAGCAAGGTTGTAATTGTCATTGTCTAAGGCATTGTCATAAGTTCCACAGTAAACCATATCACTGCAAAATAATTAAAATTTAAATCAAACAAAAGATTGGATATAAGAAGTACATAAAAATTTCCTAATACCAAAGATAAAGAGAAATAATCAGATTATTTGCCCTCTAATCTTCAAAAAAGCTTGGCACTTAGTAAGCTCAAAAGGTTTTAATAATATGTTAGGAAAATTATTAATGAACATCTATGGGCAAATGTTAAAAAAATTTTTAAAATACTCAGGGACTTTAGTACTCATGCAGTTGTTCTGACACTAAATATATGTTGGTTTAAAGGCAAGTTTTTAAGCTTCAAATCATTATGGTAATCAAGCTATTAAATATATTAATATATACATATTACAATTATATTTATATATACCGAGTACACTATAATTACAATAAACAAATGAGTAAACATTAAATATAAGATTAAAAAATTATTGATTGGCAAAATAATTTTTTTAAGTTCCAAATAAGATTATTTTAAAATTAAAATTTGCACATTTTCAGATTACAATTAGAAATTAAATACATACATTGCCATAACACATAGAGTTTAAAACACACTTAAAAGCTCATTAAGATGTTATAAACTTATTATATTAGATAGTACGGGGGCATGTGTTCTTGGTGTAATTAAATTATGACTTTTCTTTTTTCTTAAAGAGAAGGAACTTGTCACATGAGTAAGCCTCAACTGTGGGTTGTACTTTTGACTAGTGGTTTCCTAACTCCACTGAAATACCTCAAAATGTCCATAGACAAATACATATCAAATTTTGTATCTTAGGACAGAACTGAGTACACAGTGAGGTAGAAAAAAATCTACAAACTGTGGGTGCTGTCAGGATGGGCTTTCCTCCTACTCTGAGGCAGAAAGCAAGCTGATGATGAGTATCAAACTTTCAAGGAAAACCTCATAAGGAAAACAGAAAAATCATTAGAAACTCAAGAAAAAGGTTAGAAAAGAAATAAATGTAATATGGTATATATACAGTAAAAAGGATATATAGGAATTATAGAACAGCTGCATATATACCCAGAAATACAAAGGAAATGCTGGGAAAAATAAAAATAATAACTGTCTCTGAGGAATAGCAGAAGGAGGTAGGTGACTATATATGATTTTTATATAAATCCTTCTGAAAAAAAATCCTGTCTGCATGTATTACTTCAATGAAAGTAGAATACTCATTCTCTTATGCTTAGCAATTCCCTTATAAATTTCTTCAAAAAAATTAATCTAGAGACAAATCTTTATGTTTAAAAATGTTTATTGTGGCCTTATTTACAATAATTTTGCATTAGAAATAACTTAAATGCTTAACAGAGGAACTTTGATATGAGAAATCATGAAGCAGAAAAAATGAAATTTTCAAATACTTTTTATTCACGTAGGAAAATTTTTGTGCAAAGCATTAAATTCAAAAGAAGAGAATATACAGTTCTATCCATAAATGTATTGCTGTCAAATCAATTCTGACTCGGTGACCACAAAGGGCTAAGAAGAATTGCCCCATGAGTTTTTAAGGTTGCAATCTGTATGGAAGTAGACTGCAACATTTCTCGTCGATGGAGGGGCTGGTGGTTTGATTCGCTGACTTTATGATTAGCGGTCTGGTGCCTTAACCACTTTGCTACCAGAACTTCTGGTTCGGTCTATAGAGTTCTATAAACTGGTAACAAAATGCACAGAAAAGACTGAGGAAATGCACCAGATGATAATGAGGTCATCTTGAGTTGAAGGAATTGTAAGACACTTCTTATTTTATATGCCTCTGTACTTTTCAATGTTCAAAATCTGTATTACTTTTAGTCAAAATAAAATAAGTTTTAGTGTGCAGGACTGCGGCCCACAGGGTTGGAGGTTCAAATCCAGCAGCAGCTCTCCAGGAGCAAGGCTGGGCCTCCAACTCCCACCAGGGGGCAGTGATGTCCACAAAAAAACCAAAACATATCAAACCAAAAAAATAAGTATTAGAAAATATTCATGACTTCTTTTATAGACTTTAAACTCTTTTTTTTTTGGTTATTAAACAACAGGATAAATAAAGGCTCTTGAAATACAAATGCTTAATGTAAATAGAGAAGGTATTTTTTAGAAACTCAATTTGAATGCAGTATTATTTATTTTTAATAATGTTATTGGTGGGTCTTACAGTTCTTATAACAGAATGCAATTTTGGAGATTTTATTGATAAGGAGAAAATGATGGCTGATATCAATGTATTTGGACAACATATATCCCCAGCAACATTCTCAATACTTATTTTCCAACTTACTCTGGATCCAAAGTTTTCATGCCAAGGGGACCTAGCAGTTTTTTTTCCACAATCTCCAGAGCTTTCCATGCTCTGTCTGCAGTAAAGAGTTCTGGAGCCTAATCAATGTCAAAAACAAATTAAAAAAAACTTTGTAAGATCACTGGAGAATTCATTTTCATTCATAGTTGTTCTGCATAAAGTTGGAAAAGAACAAAACTATGGCTAATTCTATGAAGCATGCCTGGGGGGTCTGTTCTTTGCCTTACTAGGCAGGGATGATGCTGCCAGAAGTGATGATTTTCTTGTCTTACTTCAAGAAAATGTGCTGCTTGCAAAGGAAACTGCCTCACACTTCACACACTGCCTGAACTTCATGTAGGCAGAATACAATGTATTTCACTCTCCAGAAGATTTACAATAGCTTCCTTTCAGTAGATCTAGTACCCATTTCTTTCTTTTGACTTCATACTATAAAGCAGAAGAATTTGCTCTTTATAGGAAGACTAAATTTCCTTGGCACATATTGGCAATTGCATTAAGTTTTTTGTGGGGGGGGTCATCACTGCCCTCTGGTGGTCTTGGGAGCTACCCAGCCTTGCTCCTGGAGAGCTGCAGCTGGATTTGAACCGCCAAGCCAGTGGGCCGCAGTCCGGCACTCAAGCACTACGCCACCGGTGTTCAGCCCTACATTAATTTTAATAAGTAAATGAAATCAAATATAAAGCTACCTTTGTTTACCTTTGAATTTTTTATACTAGTATAATTATGGCACTGTGTTTAATATTCTTTTTGGATAAAAATGAATACTTTGGCAGGAATAGCAGAGCTTATATCTTTTCAATGTACTGTTTTACATTTTATTTTTAGGTCAACGAGAATTGAGATGAGGAGTGAATCAAGAATTCTTGACTAGACAGAACTACTTACAGCAATACAACAAAGGCTATTAGTTCCCTAATCCAGAGGTCCCATAGTGTGCGGCGACCCTGCCTGTGCACTGTTAGCGTGGTACACTTGGGTACAGGTGTGATGAAAGACAGACACCTTCAGGTCCTAAGGTCCTTGGACAGGGGCTGGGGCTAATTAAGGCAAGTGAGCCGGCACAAAGCAGTCGACTGCACTTTGTGAGGACGGTAGAGATAGCATGATTTGCTACCTGTGTCATGATGTGAAAGCACTTCATAGTCAGGAGTCATTATTTTCTATTTTTGATTGCTAAGTGTTACACATTTAAGGTGACAAAATAATTAAGAAAGATTATGCAAAAGGAAATAGTCAGCAATACAAGCATTCTTTAAGTCACTAAATGGATGTGAAAATATGGAAATAAATAAATGCTATCAGAACATTGTTAAAATGAAGAAATAACAAACCAAGCACTTACTACAACCATTGCTATAGTGAAATTTGGTCTGAGCTGATAGTCACACCAAGGACTTGTGGCTCCGTAACTATCTTTGTAGATCCCACGCTTGTGAACCAAATTAGGGTGCTTTTCATTAGGATCTGAAGGATTTTCAGAAACATAAAATAGCTTTTCAAAGTGGTCTTGTATTTTTCTATTCCATTCGTCATAGGAGACAGCTACAACCTTTCCTGAAACATGATAAAAGACATTGCAGTTTTAAACAATGGAATCAATCCATACATACAGCTAAAGCCACAGCATGGAATTTATTTTACCCATTCTTATTTACATGAAAGCAATAAAAGATCTACCTTTTGAAACCTTAGAGTCCTCTGAAGGAAATTAAAAAAATCTTTCTTTGCATTACAAAATTGTATCTTTGATTTATTTGTTAGAATTACTTGAACTGTGACTAGTCTGAAGTGAGCTGTGTTGTTAAGTGTACGATACACACTGGACTTTGAAGCTTTAGTAATTTCAAAAAAGAATGTACAATGTGTCATGGGTAATTTTATATTGATCTCATGTTGAAATAATCTTTTATAATATTGAAAGTTAAACCATATGATCATAACTAATTTCATCTGTATCTTTTCATGCTTAAAATTATGACTACTTTGTTAGCTGCCATCCATAGTAGACTTGGGCTCATGTTGACCTCATGTATTAAAGCGATACTCCCCAAATAGTTTTCTTGGTGATAATCTTAACAGAAGTGACAGCCAGCTGTTGACTTCTGCAGTCCTGTTGGCTGGGGTCAGACTTTCAATCTTTGGTTAAACGGTAGAACACGAACTATCCGCACAATGTAGGGACCCAATAGGGCTATTGTAAATTTTATAGCGACTAGAATTTCTATAGGACAGCACTGTTCTAGGAAAAGAGCTGTGAAGATTTCATAACTGTTTACAGAAATACAATGAGTTTACAGTCATGTTGAGGTAAAAGAGAAACAGTGAGTTTTTTACACTTCAGTTTAATGTCACTATAAAAATATGGTTGGTAGTATTTACAATGCTCCTATTAGTAAATGTATTGCTTCTCTTTCCTTTTAAGGATTTTCTAATATTAACTTAGTGAGTCAAACAATTAGGTAAAGACTGTAAAAAGTACAAAGATCATTGGAAACAAAATGAACAGCTTACCATGTCTTTTTACTGTGACTTCTCGGTAAGGAAAGATATTTTTCTGGGATAATTCCAGCAACCAGCGCACTGCAGATTTACACAGGCCCACAATTTCCACAGCAGACCCATCTCTAAAATTAAAAATAAATGGTATCCTGTGAGTTGGAGACTTTAAAGCACTACTTAAAAAACATGAACATTTAGTTTTGATGGGTTAAGTAACTAATGCACATTAGGAAGTATCTATAAAGCAAATCAAATTACAGGAATGTGCATTATGCAAGAAACTTTTTAATATTTTTCAATTATTTACTTTATTTATTTACTTTCTTGACAGAGAAATTAAAAAAAAAATCCTCTGAAGTAAAATGAAGCCTGTGGAATAAAAGGAAAAGAAATCTGAAAAGAGGCAGAAAACCTGAGAAACCAAAGCAAACTCATTGCTACTGAGGCCACCTCATCGCGGGGACCCTGCAGGTCTGCGACTTTCCGACCCTGTCACTGTTTCCACCTCCCTATTTCTCCTGCAGAGTGGCTAGTGATTTTTGAACTGCTGACTTTTGGATTGCAGACCAACCTGTAACCACTGCACTACTAGGGTTCCTATTTTGAAACCTGAGTAGTAGGGAAAAGACAGTAAAAATGGGATAGAGGACTGGAGAAAGCTGGGAAAAGTGGAAAAGTTTTAGAGAATATTTGTAAGCTCATTTTTAATGTAGAAAAGGGGAAGGATAAGAGCTAAAATATGTTAAAATAAACAGATGATTATTGACATTTGCAAAGCACGTTAAAAAACCAATACATCAGTATCTATACAATTATGATTAAAAATAAAATTTGAAACAAGATCATCCTGAGATCTGAGATTGTTGTAAGCATTTGAAATAAACAAAAAGGAACACTCTCTGGGATAGAAGATAGGAAACATTAGAGAGAGAAAGGCTCAGTAGAGAGTGAAATGATTTCATAGACAGGCCACAATGACATGTTTACAATAAAAGCACTTCGTGTTAAGAAATGTCTTAACCACTATGATTTGTACAGATTCAGTCTATGAGAACATGCACAAGAAATACTCAACTTTACTTGATGACTCGTGCCACCTATGGGAGAGGAAGGGGTGAAGACAAGCAGCAGAAGGGAAGGAGACAAGGGGACAGAAAGAGGTAGTGATTTTAACAGAAGTACTATGAATTCTTGATGGTTAACAGAATAAAATATTCTACAGGTTTGTGGTCTTTCAAAGGGGTGCAACAATACAAGCACTATAAAATAAACAGTACCTGGGAGTGGCTGGGATTCCTCTGTTTCTGGCTTTGTCACTTTCTCCCATTTTATCCATCCATGTACCACAATTTAAGTGATTTCCTCCATACACAAATCCTGTTTCTTCATTAACTCCTGCAGTGATATTAAAACCTAGAAAAGCAAAATAAACATTTATAAAATTTCAAAGGAAAAGATTAAGTAGATCAGTCACTCTGAAAAGAAAATTAGTCAGATTTAAAAGGTTGAAGATCAGAATATTCTAGCACACAGAAACTTTATTTCTAGATATACATGGTACACCCTTATGTGATATGTATACATTTAAAGGTCATCATTGTAAATCTGCTTGTATTAGCAACCCTCCCTCTGAACAATTTTACTGCCTCCCAGTAGAGGAATGAATAAACTCTGTGGTATATTAATACTGCGGTGGCTGAGCCCCAGTGGCGTAGTGGATGTGCGCGGGACTGCGGCCCACTGGGTTGGAGGTTCAATTCCAGCTCCCAGGAGCAAAGGCTGGGCCTCCTACTCCCACCACCTGAGGGCAGTGATGCCTAAAATTAAAAAAAAAAATACTGTGGGAAATCCTCCATAGCATTTAACATTAAGGAGCTAAATTTTGAGGACTCAAAATGGATGAATTCCCCAACAGAATTAATGAATAAACATGTTACAAAAGGATAAGTATAATAAGAAGCCTTTTCTGTAAACTATGAAATGATAATACATATATACAAGTATGTGCACCTAACATTTGTCAGTGGGTTTGCTTATCACAAGGTCTAAAATTAGAAGCACAGAAGACCTTACACAGAATGGGAGAAAAATGTAGCACAAAGTTCAAAGTAATAAGCAAGTATAGCCTTATTTGTGTGATAGACACTGGTGGAACCCCTGGCTCTAAACCAATGTGAGGAATGGTGGCGTTTGATCAACAGTAAAGTAGTTAAGAGGAATTACTAAGAACTGAATGAAGGGTGGACATCATGGTGGGGCAGGAAGAAATAACTAGGAGGCAAAAGCCATTATATAGAGGTATAAATATAGGTTTGTGCATATGTAAATATATTAATGTCTAAGGATAGGCATATTGATCTATGAACATAAGTTTATATTTTAAATTATTAAGGTAGCAGATGGACTTTGAGCCTCTACTTAGATTTGGCTCAACACAAGAACACTTTGTTCTAATAACCTGGCATTCGATGATACTCACCTTCCAACATGATCGCTGAACACAAAATGAGAGCATAAGCAAATGCGGCGATGAAAGCTGTGGCAGTCACCCCATCTAATGTCAATTTGAGAATTAAGAGTGTTCGGTGGAATCCAGCCTGTCAATCTGAGATAGCCAATGAGACCTCTCTGTGGGCGTGGCCTTCTCCTCTGAGAATTCTGGGAAATCTGGTACTTCCTTCTTGGAAGCAAGAGACACTCTCTCACCCCCTTGGAGACTTTCTACTGACAATGCTCACTGCCCGAGAGGCTCAACTGACAAGGCCGGCTCCCTGCGAGTCATCCCTGAGGAGAAACCACATGGACCTACCCTGATGCAGCAAGAAACCTAGACCTAAAGAAGCCACATGGAGACTCCTGCCAGAGCTGAAAAGCTTACACCACCACTGGATCCAAAGTCTTTCTACCCACTGGTTTGTGATCTTCCTGCATTGGGTGTCATTGCGTATGAATCGTGAGTCTGAAGGACTTTGTAGAGCTGTCGCACACATGGGCTAATATTGGACTTATGGATTTAATCTGGACTGAGCTGGGATGTTTTCTTAATGTACAATTACCCTTTATATCAACCTCTCACTTATATACATATGAGTGTTTATGAATGTTTCTCTGATCTACTAAGACTAATACAAAAGCTGATGGTGCTTGGCTATTAAAAGATATAGTGTCTGGGGTCTTAAAGGCTTGAAGTTGAACCAATGCCCATTTGGCAGAGGAGCAACAAAGTCCACATGCAAAAGGACACCAGCCTGTGTGATCACAAGGTGAAGATGGGATCAGGTACCGGAAGATAAAACACAATTATATCTATGTGAAGGAGAGGGGTCAGAGTGGGCACCCAAAGAGTCCATCTATAGACAACTGAATATCCACCCACAGAAGGGACAATTCAGCAGAGTGCAGTATAGCAACAACAAAAACATACAACATTTCTCTGGTTCTTTAATGACCCCAGTTCTACCTCACAAAATCTGCTAGACCAGAGTGTGGACAATGCTACAAATAAGAAATTTTGACACATGGAAGCCAGGATATATAAATCCCTCAGAAAGAGGAATGGAAATAGCAATACCACAAGAGTAGAGGGAAAGGGGAAAAAAAGGAGAAAGGGAGAACTGATAGTAATGATGGATGTATAACACACACACTCCCACCAGAGGGGGTCAAATGATAGAAATGAGACAGTGAACAGTGTAAGATGTGAAAAAAAAATTTCTGAAGGTTTCAGGAGGGTAGAAGGGTGGGGGGTGGTGGGGAAAAAGAGGAGCCAATAAGGCTCAAGGAGAAAGGTAATGTTTTGAAAATGATGATGGCAACATATGTACACGTTTGCTTGATATAATTGATTTGTGAATTGCTATAAAACCTGTAAGAGCCCCCAAAATAAAATGATTTTTTAAAAAACTGTGAGGAACATGCTACTGAGAAGAATCATTGATATGAGATCCAAAGGGCAGCAGGAAGGGGGGAGGAGGATAAAGAAAAAGAGGGAATTCCAAGAAGAAGCAGGGAGAGTGTTGCTATATTGAGGAAATTACAACTCAAGTTATGAAAAAAATGTGAAAAATTGTTGAACAGTAAACCAATTCGCTTTGTAAATTTTCATCTCAGCCACAATAAAAAAAGACAAATTCTAGGAAACATCTTTGGTAAGATATATTAGCTAAGAGTCCAATCTCTAAACTGTATAGAAAACTTCAACAACTCAGTAACAGAAAGAAAACCAACCTAATAAAAATGGACAAAGGATATCGACAGATATTTCACCAAAAAGGACATGCAGAAAAGGTCTACAAACTTAATGAAGAGGCATTTGCTATTCAGTTATGCTCAATTAATATGCCCTTCTGTAGTCTTTTATATGATATAATTCTGGAATTCATATACCTGTGGCTATAGACCTATTTTTGAAGACATTATCTGCTAACAGGAAAAGAGAGCAAGTTCTGACGCGATTAGAGGGTGTGAGATGGACCACACTGTTTAAAGGATATCTGGGTTACTGTTACAAATAGATGTAAGGAATGGTAATGCTACAGCTGAGAGGAGAAAGAAAACTCTGGAGTGTCCAGAAAAAACACCTGGCTGATTAAGATTAGTAGAGGGCCAATGCTTTGGGGCCTCCACTTAAGGATTCCCTCAATGCAAGAAAACTTTGTTCTACTAACTTGACACTCAATGCAAGAACACTTTGTTCTACTATCTCGACACTCTGTGATGCTCACCTTCCCTGACACTATGGCAGAAGACAAAATGGGTGCATAAGAAAATTTGGTGAAGAAAGCTGATAGTGCCTATATAAAAAAGATATAGGGTCTGGAGTCTTAAAGGCTTGAAGATAAACAAATGGCCATCTAGCTCAGAAGCAACAAAGCCCCCATGAAAGAAGCACAGCAGCCTGTGTGATCATGAGATGTCAATGTGATCAGGTATCAGACACCAAAGACACACAACAAAACAAAACAAATCATATCGATGTGAATGAGGGGGAGGCTAGAGTGGAGACCCAAATCCCATCTGCTGACAATTGGACATCCCCTTACAAAAGGGTCATAAGGAAGAAAGGAGCCAGTCAGGGAGCACTATAGCACACACAAAACACACAACTGTCCTCTAGTTCTTTAATGCTTCTTCCCCTTTCATTTTCATGATCCCAATTCTACCTTACAAAACTGGCTAGACCCCAATAAAATTTAAAAAAAGAAAAAAAAACTGGCTAGACTAGAGCATGTACATGCGTACAGATAAGAGCTGGTAACACAGGGAATCCGGGACAGATAAACCCCTCAGAACCAATAATGAGAGTAGTGATCCAGGAGGATAAGGGGAAGGTGGGGGAAGAAGGGGGAACTGATCACAATGATCTACATATAATCTCCTCCTGGAGGATGGGCAACAGAAAAGTGGGTGAAGGGAGACAACAGTTGGTGTAAGACATGAGAAAAATAATAATTTATAAATTATTAAGGGTTCATGAGGAAGGGAGGGAGGAACTAACACCAAGTACACAAGTAGAACATGCTTTGAAAATGATGATGGCAATGTACAAATGTGTTTGACACACTGTATATATGTATGGATTATGATGAAATATTAGAACCTCCAATAAAATGATTAAAAAATAAAACAAGACAAAACATGAGCTCTCAATGAAAATAATACACACACACAAATAAAGAGGCCAATGCTAATTGGAAAATTTTGACAGCGGCTCTGAGTCATACATGAGATAAATAGATTATTGTATTGGGGTGAAATCTGACTGCACCACATAACTCCCACCAAAGACCTTTCCTGATACCTGCCATCACGTAAATGCCAATTCACAGCAAGCCTATAGCCCTGGATAGAACCACTCTTGTGAGTTTCTGAGACTGTACCTACTAGAGTATAAAGCCCTGTCTTTTCTTTTTCCCTGCATAGGTCTGGTAAAAAGGAAAGGAAGATACTAACAGGATTGAGATACGAGTAATTTTGAATTGGATTCCCAGTAAAGCCATCCTACTGCGTGTAAAGTGAATCCATTGAACAGCAAGGGCTGTGATCTTATCACGGGAAAGAGCCAAGAGTGGAGTGCATTCTCTAGCATCTGGCTTGCTCTTGCCTGACCTTGGGACTTTGACCTGAACTGCAACCACCAACTCATGAGATATATCCTTGCACTTTCATGAGTTCCGTGGGACCCTGTAGCAATTCCGAGAACCCAGAGAAATGATGGTACACTCAAGGGAGAAGTGGAGCAGACTATCATCTTGCAAGAGTTGGAGTTTGGGGATTTTTCCATCTCGAACTCCTTAACACTAAGTTGGCATTAAAAGAAATAATTACCAAAAAAAAATAAATAAAAAAGAAATTATTACCACCATTATCATTAGACGTTAGAGAGATGCAAATCAAAACTATAATGAGACCATCTCAACCTTGCAAAATTGGCAATGATTTAAAAACACAACACGGGCTGAGCCCCAGTGGCGTAGTGGTTGTGCGTGGGACTGCGGCCCACTGGGATGGAGGTTCAATTCCAGCAGTGGGGCTGGGCCTCCTACTCCCACCGCCGGAGAGCAGTGATGTCCCCCAAAAATAAATAAATAAATAAATAAATAATAAAAAAAATAAAAACACAACACAACAAAACAGAGACCAAAATGCTGGTGAGGCTGTGAGGGGCTTAGAACTCTTATTGCTGATGGAATTGTAAAATGATACAACCGCGATGTAAAACAGTATGGCACTTTAAAAAGAAGCTAGAAATATAAATACTTTATGATTCAGTAATCCTACTCCTAGGTTTATGTCCTAGAGAAATAAGAGCAACTATATAAGAATAGGCATATGCATATCTATGTTAATTTTAGCATTATTCACAATGGCAAAAAATATGGAAACAGCTTAAGAGTCCATTAGGCAATGAATGGATAAGGAAAAAGCAGTATATACATATATTACACAACTATAAAGAAGGAGGAGTACGGGCTGAGCCCCGGTGGCGTAGTGGTTGTGCGTGGGACTGCGGCCCACTGGGACAGAGGTTCAATTCCAGCAGTGGGGCTGGGCCCCCTACTCCCACCAGCGGAGAGCAGTGATGCCCCCCCCCCCAAAAAAAAGGAGGAGTACATGAAACATCTCATAGCAAAGATAAATCTAGAGATGACATTGTGCGAAATAAGTTATGAAATAAAAGGACATATAAGATCTCACTTCTTTGAAAATCAAGACAAGGTAGACACACAGAAAGCAACATTCTTTGATAGTTAACAGGGATCGAAGGGTGAGGGGTTGGGAATCACTTTCTAAACAGTAGACACTTGCTATGATGGAAAGGGTGATGGAAAGGTTAATACCAAATGTGGGTGAAGTCTTTACAATTTGGCCATGGTAAATGAGTATGTAGATTATTGAACAGTTTTGATAGATGCTATAATATACAATTTTACAATTATAACAAAATAGTAACAAAATATGTTGTTACATAGATATGCATATATGAAGGAATTTCAAAACGTTTGTAGAAATAGGTGAAAAGGTAATGGAATTCTACCATGAAACTTTTTTTTTGGGGGGGGGGGTGGCATCACTGCTCTCTGGTGGTGGGAGTAGGAGGCCCAGCCCCACTGCTGGAATTGAACCTCCATCCCAGTGGGCCGCAGTCCCGCGCACAACTACTACGCCACCGGGGCTCAGCCCCCACGAAACTTTTTGAAGTCCCTTTACATGCACATGGAAGAGAGATGGGACTCTCTATTCTCCATAAGGAGCTGCAGTCTCAGAAACTCACAGAAGCAGTTCTACCTATCCTAAGGGTTGCTATGAATAGGCATTGAGTGAAGAATATAAGTGCATAGGGCCTGTAAGAACATAGCTGTGCGTAACAAAGATATTTGAAGGCATATATCGTATCTACAGATGCTTATGTATACTGCATATATGAAGGGGTCACCCCCATAGTGGAATTTTTCAAAGTTATATATTTCAATTAAAAAATCATTTTATTGAGTGCTCTTACAGCTCTTATAACATTCAATACATCAATTTTATCAAGCATATTTGTACATATGTTGCCATCATCATTTTCTAAACATTTACTTTGTATTTAAGTCCTTGGTATCAACTCCTGTCTCTCCTTACCTCCCCTGTTTAATTTTTTTTAAACAAAACCTTATCACCTTCAAAATAAACTCCATTATACTTAATACATTTGTCAAATCTGTGCTTCCATTCTTAGAAACATTTTTCAAATTCATCTGTCCAGATGGCTTCTCCCTTGATTTTTTTCCTTCACCTTTTCTACTTCAAATCACTGTCCTTTCATGTCCCTCTTCATTTGAGGAAACAAAAAGAAGTTGCCCAGAGCAAGGTCAGGAGAGTAAGGTGTGTTGGACAAGAGGCATACTGTTTTTGCCCCAGACTGGAGCACTGAGGTGGATGTGTGAGCAGGTGCACGGTTGTGGCAAAACCTGTCCCCATCTGCCAAAAATCAGGCCATTTTCATCACACACTGTTATGCTATCTTTTCAGAACCCCCAAATAGAAAGTTTGATTAACAGTCTCATCTGGTGAAGCAAACTCCAAATGAATTACATCTCTCAAATCCACAAAAACAAACAAACAAAAAGTTCCAATAAGTGAGCATCAATTTGATCTTGGTTTCACTTGATGAGCATATTGGGGAGGGGGGGGGAGGTGTCGATACTGTCTCCCACTGGCTAGATTAATGTTTATTTGCAGGGGTCATAAGAATAGCACCAGGTCTCATCACCAGTAATGACCTGGGGCAAAAATCTGGGTTGCTTCGGAGCTGTACTTTCAAAGTATGCCATGTTTCCCGTAGCTACTCGTTTGGCTCATCAGTCAGAACCCGAGTTCTACAAATTCTAGTCTACAATTTTTGTAGTGATCCTTCTCATTCCCAAATCTTCTGTAAAAATCCTCTGAATCAAGTTCCAAAATAGTCCAGATACTTCCCCTCTGTTTGTCTTTGAGCATAAGCGTATGAATTTTGTCGACATTTTCATCCCTTTGGGATGTTGACAGGTGTCTAGAATGAGGTTTGTCATCAATAGACATTTCACCTTTTTTGAAATGAGAAAACCACGCATACACTTGAGTTTTTCCCATAGCGCTGTTCTTGTAAGCTATGTTCAACATCACAAGAGTTTCTATGACATTTCTCCCAAGCAGGAAACAAAATTTCATAGTCACATACTGCTTTATTAAATAGGCCATCCATAGGAGTCCATGTGGTGTAGAGGTTACAACTTGGGTTTCAATAAATAGGCCATCCCTCCCCAAAGAAGTTTGAGTGAAATTGCTTTTCCAAAAAAATTCACTGTAATCAGAGAGAACTTTCCCAGGTGACACCACTGGGTGCACTAACTCAGTGAGTTTCTGCTTGCCTAGCAGGGAAAAAAAAAAGCATATTACAAAAGTTCTGTCCAGCAGAGCTTTTTTTTCTGTGTGTGCCTGTGTGTGTGTGATTCTCCGTTGTATATTCCTAGCTATAACAAATCACATAGTTGTTCCAGTTTTGGATACTATGCAGACATAGCCAAACCCTTTATGGGATTGTTTTTTTGGGCTTGAAAGCTTGGTATCATATTATCATGGGACAGCTTAGTCAAGTGGCATAACATAGTACATAAAGTTAATGTTCTGCATCCTTGTGGTTTATGTGGAGTCTTAAAAGGTTGGAAGCGGCTGTCAAAGATGCAGCCATTGCCCTCTACTTGTCTGGGACAAAACGTAATAAAGGAAACTGAAACTCAGAGGAGAAAACAATCCCCAGGAAAGAGCCTACATGAATCAACAGCCTCATTGAGCCTGAGACATAGGAACTAGATGTGATCTGCTTATCAATCACTCTGGGAAGTATTAGAAAATCCTAGATAGAAATGAAAAGATAAAAAAATTCCTGAAAAAAAGGTCCAGATTTACTAGAATAAGAAAGACTGAAATAATCTTGAAATTATCTCCCTACTATACTCTTGAAATTAGAATGGAAGCCATCTTTCAATCAAATAATACATTGGTTTATAAAATAATATCACCCATGACTCTTTATGTCCTTGAGTAACTAACTAGATGAGACCAAATGGTCAACATTTATCAGAAAAAAGATAAGGATGGTCAGGGTACTATGCAAAATTTAACCAATGTCATGGAACAAGCAGTATAAAAATTATTGAGAGCCTAATTTGCTATGCAAGGAGCTTTGGGGGTATATTGAGTAATCATTGTCTGCTAACCACAGGGAGAGGGTTCAAAGCCATCATCTGCTCCACAAGAATGAGAGGAAGTTACTGTTATAAAGATTGACAGCCTCAAAATCCTGTCAAGGGTCACTATGATTCAGAATCTACATGATGGCATTGGGTTGGGGCAATTAACTATGTAAACTTTCATCCAAAATAAGAAAGAAAGAAAAGAAATGTTGAACAGATTAGTAGTTGTCAGAGTCCAGGGACTGTGCAGAGGGGGTGGGGTTGGGATGGAAAGGGGTAGCACAAAGGAGCTCCTTTGTGGTAACAGAACATCTCCACGTCTCGATTGGAGTGGTGATTACCTGAAGCTACACATGGATTATGAGATGGATCGGCACCATGGCTGCAACAATGGGCTAAAGCACAGGAACAACTGGGAGGGTGGCGGAGGAGCTGGCGGTGCTTGGTTCTGTTGTGCAGAAAGTCATTGGGGGTCAGAACGGAACCGATGGCCTCTAACAGCAAGAACATATATGGATCAAACTGCACAGATACAAATGGATTCTTGGAAGAACTGGTGAGAAGGAGTAAGGTTTGTAGTCTAGAGAACACTATTTTACTGTGGGATACTGAGAACCAGGAAGAGCACAGATGTGGACAAATTCTCTATGTACATAGTAAAGGAGTCTGGGGGGCAGATTGTGGCGGAGGAAGCTCTTCAGGGTTGTGAGTTGAAAATATATCTCAGTCACATTCTCCTAAGTAAAAGTTGTTCCCCAGAATGTTCCCCCATAATAATGCCAATTTTAAGGTGCTGCTTGCCAGCACATGGTTGCTTGAAGGTGAACAGTTGAAGGCTCTCTGCCTGAAGGTTGTCTGCCAACCAGAGCAATCAGACCACCCCACCCTAAGAAGGGTACACTCTTTCTGATCAGGATCATAGATCGCTCCCCGGGAGGAGAGCTCAGGGCCACTTAAAGTGAAGTCAGTTGAGAGACGACCAAGACTGAGCTGCCATCAGGCTAGAACCCACCCATCTTGTTATGTATGTACCTTCCAGTTATGTGTATGCCTAGCACATCCCCTTCTTGTGACATGTATGCTTCTAATACAACCCCTCCCTTGCACGTATGTGTATAACATAGCTTGCAACCTAAGATGAGATAAGCCTGTGAGAGAGTACATTCACTCGCTCTCTCGTCCCAGGCCTCATGGAATAGGTGTGCTCTTGCATACCTTTTTTGAGATTTCTTCAGTCTACCTTCCAATTACACAACCATTTCCCAGCACCCAGTAGGTTGTGGCGGCTAGCCCCCACATTTCATCCAGTACTTCTTCCTGATTTTGATATCAAACTATAGTGATGAAACATGTCCCAAATGGGAGAAGGCAAGGAGAGGGTTTACAGCAACATATGCTTTATAAAACAATAAAGAAAGGATACACCAATAAACAAACAACAAACCCACTGGGATGGCTTCTTGAGGTAAATGAGAAACAAAATGAAGTATATTATAGATAGTCATACATCGGCCATTGATGCTGTGCATCCTCAGATGAGGAACACAATGAGCTCAAGAGATTTGAGGAAGTAGCGATCACTAGAACTGATGGTGATGACACGACTTGTTTTAAAAGTGGTGGTGCGCAGGTGTTTTATAAATTTTTTTTGTAGTAGTGATTGTACCACTCTTCTTGATATGGTTGAACCATTGAATTATGTAACATGTGGATTAAGTGCCAATAAAACTATTACCAAAAAAAGGGATTTAAGAAGAATATCTGTGTCATGCTGCATATTTAGGTGAGAAAGGGACCACACAATTAACATATTACAACTTAACCTGTTTGAGGGGAAAAAGAAATATATCAGTTTTATCTTTTTCTACAAATAAACATTTTAAAAAGAAAGTACTTGATAAGAGTTCAGGCTCCTGAGACAGACACCTAGGCCCAATCCTAGATAAATCACTTAATAGCTGTGTGACTCTGGGTGGGCTATTCAGCTTCAATTCTTGTGAATGCTAACTATGAACATCAGGAGATTACATGTGTAACCATCAGAAGTACCTTTCAAGTTGGTTGCTAAATGATAGAATATATTCTCTTTCCTCTAAAAAATAAAATCGGAGCTATGTTAACCTTTGTTTTATGAACAGATACTTAGGTGTCCCAATGTTTGTCAATTGAATAATGATTACCACGTTGAATTTCACCCCATCAGTCCATCTTTACTAGGTAGCCAAAGCCGTGTACCTTCATCTTTCATGTTTCGATCTATCTGTGGACCAGCATTTCTTTCACGGAACTGTATGCCCTGCATGTGTCTTTGCATAGCTTCCTGTATTACTTCAAACAAGGGCTGATCCTGTTGGAGACATAATGAAAGTTATTCTGTTAGAAATAGCTTTTTCCCCCCTACTGCCTCAAATCCCCCAACTGAAGTCATGTGAAAACAAATATTTTATTTTGATGGTGGAAATGAAGGTCAGGGCTGGAACCAGGGGAAAACACAGCTTCTATAAGTTAAATAACACAGAAAACTATTGGCACATGAGTACTTAACATTTAAAGCTCTAATCATTCAAGTCTGGGACATGAAATAATTTATGATATTGTAGAGTTTTTAAAAGGAATTTCGTGAGTTTTCACAGTTGCTATTAAGATGAAATGATCAGATAGGAAATGAACTCAGCCTGTCACCTACTATCTGAGTTTTAAATTGCCATATTGTTCTTGCTCATCTACATGATGTGCTAAAATGGTATCTTTAGTTTAGGTGATTTATTCTGACTTTGGAAAATATTCCCAAAATCAAAAGAGTTCATAAGTTATTTTCTTTAGGGAACAACAAGTGAACTAAAATCAATGGAGAGAGGGGCGTTAGATGCTTAGGGGGTCTTAATCAAGGGCAATGTATCAGTGAACAGTGAGTTCATTACTAAACCTGAATGAAGTCCAAACATGATGGTGGGAGAAAAGGAAAGTAAAAGAAAATAGATGAAAAAACAAGGACGCAATGAACATTTCAGAACATATAATGAGAAGGCAATAGAACTATGTACTCATATCTCGATGTTAAGAATTAAGGTGGCAGATGGGCATTGGGCCTTAACTCAAGTACTCCCTCAACACAAGAACACTTTGTTCGAACAATGTGGCATCCTGTGATGCTCACCTTCCTGACATGATCACCGAAGACAAAATGGGTGCATAAGTAAATGTGGTAAAGAAACCTGATGGTGCCTGGCTATGGAAAGATATGGCATCTGGGGTTTTAAAGGCTTGAAGATAAACAAAAGGCCATCTAGCTGAAAAACAGCAAATCCCCACCTAGAAGAAACACACTTGCCTGTGTAATCATGAGGTGTCAATGGGATCAGATGCAGGCATCTAAGACTCAGAACAAAATTATACCAGAGGAATTGGGGGAGTGGGGCATGAAGTGGAGACCCAAAGCCCATCTGTAGATAATTGGATATCCCTCTACAGAGGGATCACAGGGAAGAAATGAGTCAGTCAGGGGGTAGTGTAGCACCAATAAAACACAGAACTTTCCTCTCCTTCTTTGGTACTTCCTTCCTTCCACTATTATGACCTTAATTCTATCTTACAAATCTGATTAGACTAGACCATGCACACTGCTACAGTTAAGAGCCCACAACACAGGTCATCCAGAATAGATAAACACCCCAGGGCCAACAGAGCAGAGATACCAGGAGGATTAGGGGAGGATGGGAGGAGAAAGGGAGAATTGATCACAAAGACAGACCTATTACCCCCTCTTACAGGGACAAACAATGGAAAAGTCAGTGAGGGGCAGTAGAAGATGATGTAAGATATGCAAATGATAACATAACTTATCAAAGGTTAATGAGGGAGAGTGGGCAGGGGAGGGAGAGGGAAGAAATGGGGAGCGGCTATCAGGGGCTCAAGTGGGAAGAGAATGCTTTGAAAATGATGATGGCAGCATATGTGCAAAAGATCTGGACAAACTGGATGAATGTATGGATTGTGATGAGAGCTAAGAGCCCACAATAAAAGTATTTAATGGGCTGGGCTCCAGTAGCATTGTGGTTGAGTGCGGGACTGCGGCCCACTGGCTTGGCAATTCAAATCCAGCAGCAGCAAGGCTGGGTAGCTCCCATGACCACCAGAGGGCAGTGATGTTCCCATCAAAAGTATTTAATTACAAAAAAAGAATAAATGTGATACCCAGTACAACATATTAGGAAATATCTAAATTAATTTTTTAAAATTGGTGAGGAATGTCATATATAGAAACAAATGCTTGGACTCCTTATATGTCTACTATGCTTCCTTAAAACTTTTTTTAGGCTGAGCCCCGGTGGCGTAGTGGTTGTGCATGGGACTGTGGTCCACTGGGATGGAGGTTCAATTCCAGCAGCGGCTCCACAGGAGCAAAGGCTGGGCCTCCTACTCCCACCACCAGAGGGCAGTGATGCCCAAAAAAACAAAAATAAAAAGCAACAAAAAAACCTTTTTTTAGTTGGTGACTCCTGTCACCAACACAATGTCATCAACATTCCGTCAGTAATATCAAGAAAAAGCTTTTCATATCAACAGAAAAATGACTGAAGGGAAGGAGAAGTAAGCAGCGAGAGGTCAGACAGATGTTAATTGGGTGAGGTGAAAGACAGTAGCCTGTAAGGAGATGGACACACCCAACAGGTCAGGGAGGTTTCACTGCTGTTTATGCTGTTGATTACAAGAACCATGAGCTGAATTCAAACCCTCCACCAACCATAATAAAAACAATTTTAAATTCCACAAGTATTTATAAAAGTTATAAAGCTTTTCTATAGTGCTGAGGTTTTTTCTTACTAACAAAGAGAAAACAGTTCTGTGCAAAATAAGCTTTAAAAAAAAACGAACCTTTAATCATATAATTGAAATCTTTCAGTCAGTAACAAAAATGGGAAAATACTTTTTTATTTCTCACATCTTCAAAGTGATTTTATTTAAATTGCATTTTTGCATTTACATTTTCATAAGGGTGTGTTTGATAGCTGTGAAGTACAAATTGCTAAAAGTCCAATAGTGATACCTCATTGTGAATACTTAATTAAAAAACACTTTAAAAGCTAACTCGAATCTTCATTTTTTTTTTTTTTAAGTTTTAGGCATCACTGCCCTCTGGTGGTCGTGGGAGCTACCCAGCCTTGCTGCTGCTGGATTTGAACCGCCAAGTCCGTGAGCTGCAGTCCCACACTCAACCACTTACGCCACCGGGGCTCAGCCTAATCTTCATTTTCTTATAGACCCAAACATCTTTGCTGGCTAAAATGCTAGCTCTGGAGTCAGAGGGCCTGGGTTTTAATTCTAGGATGAGTGAGGGCATGCTGGCCTAGCCACTTAACCGCACTATGCATTACTTTGCTTTTCTACTTTTTCTTAAAAATCATTTTATTGGGGGCTTGATGGGTCTTATCACAATCCATCCATCTATTCATTGTGTCAAGCCTGGGTAAATATTTCTAAAGTCAGTATGTTTGTTTGTTTTTTGACTAGTTCATGGTACAAACATCATGGGGATACAAATATGTGCTAGCTCCACAAATATAAACTGTTTAATAATCCCTACTGTGACACAAAGGCACACCTTAAGTGGAAAACCTACAAAAATATCACACTACTTGATGCGGAGGGGGAGGGGGGGTGCTTCATATGTTTATTCATTCTTTTCTGTTCAAAACTTAAACTCAGAGCCCCCTGGACAGGCACCTAAGGTCTTCCACAACCTGAGCCACCCTTTCCACACTGTCTCACAGGCCCTACATGTAAAATGCACTAAACTGCACTATGCACTAAACTTTGACCAATGATTTGTTTCCTTTTCACCTTGAATGTCTCCCCACTCTGTCCTCCAGCTTTGCTGGAAATCTACGGTAGCTGGTGAATTTTCACAGCTTACCTTAAATGACCTTTTAGTTACTCTCTGAAGCACTTCCCGAGACTCAGCCACTAGAGGGGCCTTCTCTCCTCGTAGGGGTCTACATACGACTCTCTCAATGTCTTTTGGCAGTGAACATCTTTCTGTCTATATCGTCTCTTTTACCTAGACTCGGGCAAGCCTCATCTCTGTGATCACTCACAGTGTCAAACAAAATCCCCAGGGTATCAATATAAACTCGATAAATGCTATTTTAAGAATTTATATAAGAAACAAAAAACCATTTGTCTTTTTTTTTCAGGGAAACACCACTTTAAGAAATGATCTTTGATAACAGGGGCTGGAGGAGGTGGGGAGGGCGGATGTTTGGAGAACGATGACAGCAGGAGACGTGCGAGGGAGGTTGCCACAGAATGTTTATTTATGTATTGGAAAAACAATGTACAAGCCCCTAATAAAATGATTTTTTATTAAAAATAAATAAATAACTATAAAGTATATAAAAAAGTGTGCTGAAAACTTGGCTTATATATGAATATATTAAGGTAATTTCCAAATTATGTTATCAAGTAACTTCCAAACTACTGAACATCACGGCCCAGCCAAGTTGAGACATAACCTTAACCACCATGGCCAGTATAATTCTCATCTTGCACCTCACTATTTGTTATTGCCAGACATATGCCATTCATGTGCAAGATAGAAGATAGTAGATATTTTTACTCTGGTTGTTAATGTGACATATCAGACAGTGGACAGTTAATAAATGAGGAGTAAATCTATTTAAGTCAGTCATAATCCCACCAACCAAAAATAACAATTTAACATGGACTTGGAGTAGTTTTGTCTTTATATAAATGTTATAACTGTACTTTTGCAAGAAAGTAATAATAGATGAAGGTGTGTCTAAGGGGAATAAGAGAAATATGGATACTTTACATACGTTTTTCTGTAAACCTAAAACTGGCATAAAAAAGAAAGTATACCCTTTTTTAGTTTAAAAAAAAAAAAGAAAGGATCTTTACCAGCGTGCCAGCAGACAGAGGAGCAGAATCATCTGTGGGATACATTCTTGCAACGGGGCACTTGAGAATGTCTGTCCCATTTGGAGCTATTTTACAGTAATCTTGGATACACTGCAGCCACCACCACACAGCGTCCCGGCAATTGTATCTGGCGTGAGTCCCTTCACCAAGGAGGTTAGGAATAAGACCATGTCTCAGGGTACCGGCAAATGCTAAAATAATGTTCCTAAAACAAAAGAATGCAGTAACTCTTTTGGAAGGAAAATACCTACTTAAAAACTGAAGACAAAATGAGTCACTTCTGACCCCCAGTCCCCTGGCCCGGAGAGGAATCTGCGTCACAGTGAGCCTGCAGGATGAAGTACAACCCCTGACTAGGATTCCGGAGACTAAACGGTTTGGGGAGGACACAGCCTCATCGTTCTCCCGTGGGAAGGCTGGCGACTTTGAACTGTTAATTTCTATGTACTTTCTCTCCTGTCCTCGTTTATACTTCAATGGAGCAAGTTATAACAATATGAGAATGGACACTGAAGGGAAATTAGACGCCTGGCTTCTTGCCCTCACCTGTTCCTCTAGCTAGAAGGGAGGCCTACTTCTGGCAGAGTGCTGTGGAGATGTGGGCTAGACTAGGTATTTCTTACAAGCTCCGATGATGAGTGCCCTGGTGATAAACACACTCTGAGTCGCACTGTGGTTAGTATAGCTCTTCTTTTCCACCTGTGATAAATTCAGTCATGTGATTTGGGCATAAGAATGTATCCCATTCTAAATGCAGGAAACCTAAAACTGGAGGATATAAGGTCTGGCAACCAGTAAGGGAAAACTAGAAATCACTATAGCTTTCTCCAGGACACAGGCATAGAAATTTTACAGCTTTAGTGAGTGATGTTCATAACATGACGATAAAAAGTTTAATTCTAGGGGCTGAGCCTGATGGCATAGTGGTTGTGTGCAGGACTGCGGCCCACAGAGTTGGTGGTTCAAATCCAGCAGCAGCTCTCCAGGAGCAAGGCTGGGCCTCCTACTCCCACCAGAGGGCAGAGATGCCCCCCCAAAAGTTTAATTCTATTCAGTGAAATCAGAAAGTAGAAGATAATATGGCTTATGATATGCAAGACTAGAATTTATTAACCAAATCAGTTTTAAATTTTTGATTTACTTCTTTGAGATTGTATTAAATGAGCATAAAAAAACATCAAGGGGAATCCACCTTTTTTTTGACAGCAACTCTATAAAGAAGTTGGAAGAGTACATAAGAAAAGGCATAAATATGCATAGCAACTTTTTGAGGATCTCCTACCTGGCCTCTAAATAGCGTCCAGTAATCAGTAGCAGACCTCGAAGAGCAATGAAAGTATCCCTTCCCCAGCAGCGGAAAATACCAGATGAAAAATGAGGTAAGCCTAACAGAAAACACATCAATGTATAATTTTAATGATACAGAAAGATCTTACAACAAATCAGCTACTCTAAACCTAAGGTTTAAGGGAGTCTGTAGTAACGTGCGGAATGCATGTTTACATAGAATGTCAATTTTGATGGATGTCATTCTATACCCTGTTCAGTTTTATTTCTTTTTAAAAAAATCATTTTATGGGGGGCTCAGACAACTCTTATCACAAGCCATCCATCCATCCATTGTGTAAAGCACACTTGCATGTGTTTCCATCATCGTTCTCAAAACATTTTCCTTCCACCTGAGCCCTTGGTGTCAGCTCCTCAGTTTTTCCCTCTCTCCCTCCCTTGTGAACCAATGTCTCAAAAGAGATGAAGAGCCAGTACTAGAGAGAACATGTTTGGCTGAGATGATGTAGATGTGGAAGACTGTAAATAAATATACTTTTACTAAATTATAACTTACAGATTAAAACCACAGATCACATATTTAATACACAAATAACCTCAGTACATAATATTGAAAGAATGAAAATAATGATCTTTAAATCTGAGTATAGTTCTATTTTTTGCAGACATAAGTACACAAAATACAAAAAAACTCCCTTGGGATGCTAGAAGGGAAAAACAGAACTTCTGTTTATACTGATTTGTCATTTCATTTCTTCAGGTTATATTGTGTTTTACCTCGTATTTGATATGTAAGTATGCTAGATATCATAACTTAGATCAATAAATCAGCATGCCACTTATTGATAAATGTATATATTTTATGAGTACTTAACAATTGCATACTCAATCACAAAAGTTGAGATCACTACTTTGTAACAGGCTTCTAGAAAGTAGGTTTTAAAATAAAAATTTTTGCATTTACTCCCTCTCGCCCCCACCAATGGTTTCATGAACTATTTTCATAAACAACTCTATGGATTCATAGACCAAAAGAAGATCCAATAATGAAGTAAAAAATCTGAAACACAAATATAGAGTTAACGAAGGAGAGCGGGTCTGGTCCCCATGCTGTCCCAATTCCTGCCCATGATGCTCAGAGGACTACCCTCCTGCGGGGACCTAAGCCACAGGGGGGACTGGGCAAACAACAATAGGGCCTGTCACACTGTCTTCCTACAGACAGCGACAAAGGACATTTCCGGAGACACACAGCAGGGAAGCAAGGCGGTCTGAGTCCCCAAAATGAACCAAATCAAGAAGGGAGCACTCCTGACTGGAGAACAACTGGATCGATGGTTCCTAACAACCGTGGGGGAAAACGGATAGGAAGGGGGGCATGGACAGACTGAGGGATGGAGGGAACAACCAGTGGTCCGCAATTGGTGGGGAGGGAAGTGGGGGAGGCCTAATTGTGAATAAAAAGATAATAAAAAATTGCTACTTGTTATTAAACTTTTTTCTTTATATTTTAGTGGGATAGGCAGGTGACAGGTTATGGGTAACAGTGTTAACTATTGCTTTCACTATACAACTTATTTTTCCCTCAAGGTTGGAAAGTTCTTCAGTGGCCTCCAATTGAAAATCAAAGAACTTGGTTTTCAGCACCTGTTTTTCTTCCTAAACTTTGTTACTTGATTCAGGTTTAAAATCGCTTGCGGGAAAGATGTCAATTTACTAAACATGCCTAAAAGTATTTGACTGCAGTCAACAAGCATAATGAAAAAAATAACTCAACATTTGTTTTGTGTTTTGTGATTTGTACACAAAACCATCTGTATAGGTAATGTACAGGTTCTCATAAAAAATCACAAGCTCTGGTCATTTTTAAAAATTGAAGAAGAAATACAATACAAGTATAAAGGAATTAAAACAGTAGAGAATCTGACAGAAAAATACAAAATGCCAAGAGTTAAAAAAAACAAAAACAGAAATAGTCTGCAGGAAAAGAAGAAAAAAAAACTAACAGCTATGTAAACCCCGAGTCATTTGCAACACACTGCTAATTAAATACTAAGTAATGTCATTATTATTATTCATGGATATCAATGAAATTTTACGAAGCAGTGATATAAAATCTTGGATAACATGTTTTTTTTTTCCTTTTGATAATTCCCATTAAAAAACCCTTCTTCCTTTCAAGTAGACTCACTCTCAAATTTAGCTATATGTACAAGTTCTTACCTGCAGCTAGAGAAACACAACATTGCTCCTTTTCTTTGCTAGCCTCGTTTATTCTGTATGGCACGTCAGTCAGTGAGGGTGAAAGAAGTGGGAGACAAGGAAATCTTCCTACTCCACACATCTGAACCGAACCCAACGAAAGGTGTTTCACAAAGGTTGACCCATTCTGCACAAAGCTGTAGCAAAAGTGACGGGGCTTAAGATATTTTAAAAATACAGTAACTTAGCAGTAGTCATTTGTTTCTGCCCTTCAAATCTTTCTATGCAAATGTGAAACAATGATAAAAATGAACTATTTTTTTTTTCAGTGTGGTTACATTTCAGAATAGCTTTCATTTCACTCAATATTGGGGGCTGTAGGCCCAAGGTCTGCTGTAAAATAAATGGGAAAGCTGGAGTTTCTGAAATTATGCACAAGTTAGTGAGTGACTCTTCACTATTACATTTCAATTTATAATTTGATTTTAGGAAAAGGTGATTAAGATCAATTTCATTCATAATCAGTTAGTAATTTTTTAATTGTTGGAAAGTCAGAAAAATTACATCAATTAATTTATGTCAAAAAATAAATAGAAACAAACATTATAAAACAATTGAATTTTCCCATCAGCTTTTAAAGACAGATTTAAGTATATAAGTTTAGTTTTGTATCTACTTATTTTCTCAGTTCTATATTCTATATCAACTATTCATGGTTTAGTCTTTTAAAAGTACACATAGAGTACACATGCCTATTTACTCAAATTTTATAGGATATACCTTGACATCTGCTTCCATGCTACATCCAGAAGAGTGGTGTATGCACCAATTAATATAGCATCGAAGTAACATGGTATAAGGTAACGTGGAATCTGCTTCAGGTAGAAGAACATAGCCCGTAACCATTTACCAACCTGTCATAAAAAAATTTACACAGTTCATTTGGTGTGTTTACTAGTTGGTATGTTTTAAGAGGTAGATCAAAACATGTAATTTTATTTGAGTAATCAACCACATTTCTAGTAGAACCAAGAGATGCTGAAAGGAGGAAATGTACCTGGTTAGAAGACAATGTAAATATTACATAAAACATGGCATTATAATTCTTGTTGTACCTTAGCTTGGTTTGTTTGTTTGCTTGTGGTGGTGGGGGGGGGGAGGGGAGTGTGGATTAAAATACAGTCTTACTTACTTCAGCAATAGTTCCAGATCGTGAAGTAAGCCGGTTACTAACGTAGTCTATCATCCAATCTCCAGATCTTAAGTTATCACAAAAAGGATGTCCCAAGTCATTCTTTGGTCTTATTTCTGCTAATACTGACATCAAGCCTAAAATTCGGATAAATATCATGCTGTATTATTAGCGTAGGTAATTTGTTTTCATATCCCAGCCTCAAATCAGCTAAGGGCTATTATCCTTAGGAAGGATGGTTCAACCATCCATGAAAAGAATAGAGAAGGGCTGAGCCTCGGTGGCGTAGTGGTTGTGCGCGGGACTGCGGCCCACTGGGATGGAGGTTTGATTCCAGCTCCATGGAGCAAAGGCTGGGCCTCCTACTCCCACCACCTGAGGGCAGTGATATTCCGCCCCCCCCCCCCAAAAAAAAAGAAAATAAGAATAGAGGAAATGGACATGGAACTAGGCTTAATATTAAGAAAGAGAAAAAAGGTCAGAAAAAGTGCTCACAGAAATGTGGCCTTTTTTATCTTGACATTTTTTCCCACATATATTTTTATTGACATATAATTTACATATCATACAATTCAATAGTTTGATCATATAAAAAAAGAGTTGCCCAATCAAAACTGTGGTCTTTTCAATCAAGCAGAAGTTCAACAGCTAGGCGTAGAAGTGACTTAGATACTAGCTTAAGCCAGTGACCTATAAACTTATTACACACAAATAGTATATTTTGTGTAGAAAATGAGACTCCTTTAAGGAAATAAAAATCAAGAAGTATAAGATAATAATAAACGCTGAGCATTTATTTATATACTTTATTTCATAAAAGAGATAAAAGCTACTAAAAAAGCAACAACCTCAAAAGAGAACTCTTACATTCTCCTATCTCAGTAAATGTACAATCTACTCAGTGAAGTATTATCAACTGCTGCTGATTGCCACGGAGTGTTTTTGACTCACTCTCAGTAACCTGGTTGGAGAGACTAGAACTGCCCGTCTACGAAGGGCCTTCTTGGCCGCCATCATTAGGGAGGAGACTGCCAGGTCTTTCTCCGATGGGACTCCTGAGTTGGTGTGAAATGCCATCCTTTTTAGTGCTTATCGGTCCTTCTGTACTATGTACTAGGTGTGTAGATGTGGCCTAATTGTTTTCCATGTAATACTTTAAAGTAAATACTATTGTTACTCCCATTTTACAGATGTGAAAA
>PVJH01004876.1:41917-79141 GCA_004026705.1 Nesogale talazaci | reverse complement strand
CCTCAGTAGTTGAAATCTGAGCCCGTGCTTTTACTTCTAAAGAAAATTAATTCCTATACCCTAAAAGAAAAGCAAAAATCTTAATTATCTGTATGTTTGCTTACCTTGAAGACCTGCATATTTAAGGGGTGACCACTTTGGTATGTCATAGCACCCGCCACCATCTTCTTGTTCTTCTGATTCACATCGGTAAAGTAACTGATTTAGCTCAGCCAAAGTTAATTTGGAGGCAATACTAAGAATTGGAAAGGAAAAGGCAACTGATTAAACATGATACTATATTGAAAAAGTATATATGTAAATGTCAATATCCATTTTTTCCTCCATACATGTATTTTGTTAATTCTTTGGAAAGCTTGAGACATACCCCTGTAAGGGAAAGTCTATAAAGTTTTGTTTGCTGTCAGTAAAAAAAAAAAAAAAAGAAACTGAATTTAGAACAGGGCAATACCTCAGTATGTGTTAGAAGCTCAGCATTATAGTATATGTTGTAAACAACATATCATGAAAAATTGTTGGGTCAGACATTGCTAAAATTTATTTAGAAGAAATACTCTCAAATCAAGGAAATAATCAAGGACTTGGACATTATTTATTAGGATATATTGATAAAAGTAAACATCCACAATAGCAACAGGAAAAAAATGTATTTGTACAACCGACCCCAAACAACCTACATCCTTCAAAGGCCAATTGTAATGTACTAGTATGAATTAGTATACAGCTTCAAGTCTGTGTTTTCAATCTGTGGGTCGTGACTCCTTTGACGGTCAAATGACCATTTCACAGGGGTCATCCAAATAATTACAGTGATGAAGTAGCAACAAGAAAAATTTTATGGTTGAGGACTCACCACGGCATGAGGAACTGTATTAAAGGGTTGCATCATTAGGAAGATTGAGAACCACTGCTCTAGCCTATCAGAAAATTTAGATTTACATGCCAAATTAGAAAATATTTGTGATGCACAACAAAGAATCAATACCCTTAATTATAAAAGTTCTTTTAAAATAAAGGAATGTAGAACAATAAAAATGGGCTATAATACATAGTGATTTTCATTGAATGTAAATGGCTAATGAACATAGAAATCATTTAGCTTAACTAGTTAAAGTAAATGAATATGAGAGGCTTCAAATGATTTTGTATTTATTAATTGATTAATTAATTAATTTGGATCAGCTTTAAGTAACTAATACTCATTCCAAAGGGGAGGTGCTATAATTATATACATTAGGCAACTTTCTCTAGGTCTGATTTCTTACAGCTACCATGCCTCTGAGACAGGAGTCAAACCCAGGAAAGACTGGTTCTATACTTTCAAGCAGTCTTAAGCACTACTCTCTAATAATGCATACTCAGAATTGGTTAAGAACATGGAAAATGTATACTTTCACTTAGAGTTACTAATTAACAAAGTCATTGACACTGCTTTCTTAGGAGACTTGGCAGGATGTTATAATAGGCACAAATATATGCAATTACATGAATTTCTGGAAATATACACTAGTATTGCTAGTAAGCACAAAGTGAGTTCTTACTCGGTGCCAGGCATTTTGTTAAGTGTTTTATAACAATGATACTATTTATTCTTATAGAACCTGAAGAAGTAGATATGAGAGCCTCGTTTTACGGATAGGGAAATTGAGATGAAAGAGTCTAACTTGTTCAGCGTTATACTGAGAGTGGCGACGCTAAAGTTTAACTCTGGTCCAAACTTGACTACCCATCAGAGGTAGTACAATTTAGCAAAGGAATGGTTAGTAAGGGAATAATTTGAAATTTATGCAAATCAGGAGCCTGGTGGGGCAGTGGCTACGAGCTGGCCAACCATCCCAAAATGCATGCAATTATAGCTATACAAAGACGTACATGTAACTTCCTGCTACTGAGTTGATTATGACTTACAGCTCCCCTAATAAGGAATGACTAGTGGCAAGCTGATATCTAAAATTGGGAGACTACCTAAGTAAATTGAAGTATAGATATATCCATAAAATAGAATACTAAGATGACAATAAACAATGATATGGTGTAGGGTATAGCCTATGTAACAGTTTCAAACAGCTCAAGAAAAACGAGAGGGAGAGTGAATGTGTGGTATGTGTAGAGAGAGAGAGAAAATGCATACGAGAGAGCTTCAAAAGGTTCATGGAAATGACAGTGGAAGCCTAACATGCATTTGCAGGATCTGCACATGAGTTAAGTCCCTGGTGACGCCCTTCTGATCATACTTGGAGTAAGTGAATAGCCTTGTTATCAGACAAAGCGCATTGTACAGTACACTTTGGCAGATGTAGTTAGGTCAAAGATGTAGTGTCTTATAATTTGATCTCCCTTTTGACCAGTTTTAAAGTTGTTCCAGTTTTAAAAAAGAGAAGGGGAAATACACATAAAAGATAAAACAAAATTTCATGGAAATTTTTCATTATCTTTTTTATTATCTTTTAAATCTATTTATCCATGAATTTTTGAACCTACATGTGTGTACACACACATGTACACACATACATATGTACAGAGAATATGAGAACATGTATGACAGCACACACAGGAAAGATAAAGCAGTAGTGTAAAATACTAAAAAATGTATGATACTGATGCTGCTACCTTGCGTTACATTGAGTTCATGTAAAACTAAACCAGATGTCATTCAGTTGATTCTGACTCATGGAGACCCTCCTGTGTGTTAAGAGTTGGATTGTATGCCATAGTTCTCAAGAGTGTGACCTTGAAACTCCAATCAGGCCAGTGACAGCAATGTTTTAAAGTGACAAGTCTCTGTAAAGAAGATATACTTACGAGGCAAATGGAATTTTTAATATAGGATCTGCATTGTCAACAGAAAGGCTCCCAGTTTTAAAGTGACTACTGAATTGTGTCAGATGATTTCGAATAATTCCAACAGCAACTTGTGCATGCGGATCAAGGCTTACTCTGAAAATGTTAATAAAAATAGTTAACTTGTAGGAGTAGTTTATTAAAAATGTCAGGATAAGTAAATCACATTAAATAAAAGCAAAGCCAATATTCAGACCTCTAACATACCTGAAAACAATAATACTTCCTGGAGAGAGGTTTTCAAATTCTATTTCTTGAACATATTCATTGGGTCCTTTTGTGGCCATTCCAGCTTGTTTAACAATTTTACTTTCATTAAGCTTGAAAAATAAAATCATTCAATAAATAATTCTAATATCCTTAAAATGTTAAATATAGTAAGTAATAAGACAATACCCCTTAATACCTGAATATGTTCTCTGACTTCCACTGTGATATCTGGCATTCCATTGATCGAATTCTTATCCTTCTTATAAGGTTTTGTATTTCTTTCAATAGTTCTAGCTTCAAGAACTACTTCTTCGACTTTACCTAAGAATATGTAAAAAGTTTAACAAAATATCATATAAAAGCATCGGTAATTATGAATCATCACAGGGCTCTTCAGGAGCCCTGGTTTGAATCCGCCAGCAGCTCTGCAGGGCAAAGATGTGGTAGTTGACCTCTGAAGGAAGTGAGAACCCTCTATGGCAGGCCGACGCTCCTGTAGTGCCCCTGTGAATGACAATGTGCTTCTCAGCAGGGGGTTTAGAGGTCTCTTAAATCATTTCACTGAAGGCTGAAAATGAAGCATTAATTAACTTTTTTAAAGGCCACAAAAATATGAAAGCAGGTAATTCTGCTAATATTCCATTTTCTGCTTTAAGGACCCCAATTACCTTAACAAAGGTGTCTTTTATTCTTTTCTCGAAGGGTTCTAACAAGTAACAATGGTTTAATCATGGTAAAAAGATAGTACTCTTACATTTGAAGAAAGTAAAATAAATCTCACTTGAAAGCCTAACTTTTAAAAATTACGAAGTGGAATATTTTAGAAATAAAATGCATAAAAATAATTATAAAAAAGTAATCTTAAAAATGCAAATCCTATGATTAAGGTTAAAGAAGCTACAAATACAACTGAAACACTGTGTACACTTCTTCCCTGATGTCATCACTCTCAACACTTTGGAGTTCATTATTCTTGTCATTTTTATTCAGGTATCTATTTTCCTGTACAATGTAACAGTATTATTCTCCCAAAGTTCCTAACATTGGATCATGCTATATTTAGTCTTCTTCAGCTTGCTTCCTATCGCTCAAGATGGCACTTTTTAGACACATTCCCATTACTACAGGTGTTCTGTTTCAACTACCAAGTTGTCTTTCACCAGGTAAATACACCAAAATTTATTCATTTTATCATGAATATTCTCTGTAATGTTTTCATAATAGAGCTTATATTATAAAAAATGAATAATAGAACTTCTAATATACAAACATTATAGAGAATATTACTGTGCATATCTTCTGATCAAGTATAATCAGAACATAAATAGGAACACTGTTATACACACTAAAGATTATGAACATATGGACCATAAAGAATACTAACACAAAAAAAAAAATTTAATAAAATGAAAGTTAAAATTTTGTGGATTGGCAGATGCATTAGACATATTTTTAAAGTGGCCAAAATAAAGCCTAAGATAATATTGTTCACATTGACTGCAATAATATAAAGCATGTCTGTTATTAAAGATAAGATTAAGCAAAAACCAATTCAGTCAGGTAAGCCTATGAAATATAAATTTGTGAAGAGTTAAAGAAATGAATGAGCATATCATCTGATAGTCAAGTAAGTTGATAATTAAAAAGTTATGTTCGGGCTGAGCCCCGGTGGCGCAGTGATTGTGCGCGGGACTGCGGCCCACTGGGACAGAGGTTCAATTCCAGCAGTGGGGCTGGGCCTCCTACTCCCACCACCGGAGAGCAGTGATACCTGCCCCCCCCCCCAAAAAAAGTTATGTTCAGCTCACTTATAACCGATATAAAAAACCTGAACCTTTGATAAATTCATATGCTTTAGTTCATGATATATAACTGTAGATAAGGAAATGAAAAACACACAGCTGGAAAAAAGTCAAGTAATAATAAACACATATCTCAGGGACATACTTATACTTAAGTAAACAACTCGGGGAGCAGTGAATTCATCTATTGGCTCTAACAGTAGGGTGATCCAGGGATAGAAGGCAGGTAAGTAAGGATTATGAAGAGCTCAAATATAAGGTAGAACTAAAGCCAGTTTAACTTATATTTGTATATTATATGTATACATATATATATGGACATGAAAACAAATACATGTATAAATTATCCTGGGTATAAAAGTAGTATAAATTCATATTACACAAATTAGGCAAAAAAAGAATGAATTAACTCCATAACTCATAAAATGTTAACAGTTGAGAATATGCGAATCTAAGTTTTGTCTTATGCACTGAAAATAAAGTTACCAGGAATATCAATTTTTTCCTTTAACTGTCTCCATATGTGTATTGTTTCAATGTATGATATATTATAACTATAATAATATAGTACCATTTAATATAATAACCTAATTACATGAAAACCTTTTAGATTTGTATAACTGCAATAATAATTTTCAGATTTAATTACCAGGAATGCACATTCGAGGTACTTCCTTGCTGTAAAATGAAGTCTTGGGATTTCTGAAAGCAGTTCTAGACACAGCGACAACAGACTGATGGATACTCGGTGAGTGTCTGGTGACCGCCACGATGTCCTCATCCACCTGATCCACATACACCTGAAGAGCATACAGACCAAACATGTGAGGACAGACACCCTAAAGACGCTGAAGCTGAACTTGAAGAAACTTAGGAGAAATTCCTTGCCTGAATAAAACCCTTGGCTCCAAGCTCTTGGTGAAGTCTATTGACAGCACACCTGGCTGCAATAATGCCACTCTGGAAATTAACTTCACCTGCACTCGATGGAGACGCTCCAGGGTTCCACTTAGTATAAAACCGTTCTTCAGAAACCACTGAAATCTGAACATAGGTAAACTCAGACACATATTCATTTTTAACTAACAATGAGAATTTTTGATAAAAATACTCCGTATTGTGCTAGCATTGTGGACTGTAAAAAAGAAAGCATAAACAAACCTGATGAGGCACTAATTCATCATAGCCTCTAGTGCTTCCACTAGCACAGCACGCCATAGACACGATTGTGGAACTTGGAAGGGCATCATATGCTGACCGATGCTGGAAAACAACAATAAAAAAGCCTTACTTTCTTCCAAATGCAAAGTGATCCCACAGCGTAATGAAATAAAAGAGCAATTACACAAATACACCCTGTAAGGGACAGTTTCTTAAAAGTAAACAGTCAAAAAACTCTCGAATCAGAAGCATTTGTAAATCTAAGAACTATGTGTGTAGTATTGCAACGAAGCATCAGAGAAATAAATAATAGCACATTTAGCAACATATGTATGAGAAGCAGACTAGATGCTTACCACAATAGGACACTCATTGTCGTGTGTAATATCCATAAACAGAGCATGTGCAATAGCTGGCATCAAAGGCCTCAAGCAGGGCTGGACAAAGGATCCCACCGGCTCTCCTCCATAGCGATAAACTAATCTGCCCTCCTCATGACTATTAGACGCACTCATTGCCTCTGCAGAGTGAAAGAGAACATTTTAACAGTTATCATTATGGATACCCCAAAAGAGGTGAGATTTCTTATTATGACTGATTTTAAAATAAAGGCCACATAAACATTATTTTGAAAACTACAAAATTTGCTTTAAGCATTTAAGCAAATGTCCATCTGCTTAAATAACAACAGAAAGGTTTCTTTATAACTCAAATGGCTTATAAATGGTAAAAGGCAACATATGTTTTTAGGATGAAGGCTTTACAAAACCTATGGAAAATTATGCAAGGGTTAACATCGGTTCTCTAGTTCAGAGATGAAAAACAGAAATATATGATCAAGGGAGAAAAAAGGCTTTGTTTATGAGTCATGGGTTCTTGTCACTGATCACGTAAGGATCTCGTCCCCAAGTAGAACATTTCATTTACCACATTAGATAATTTAGCAGTGTATTTGAAAGAATACTAATGCTGTTAAAATAATCATTAAACATTATAAACAAGACTACCAAATACCTTTTACTCTTTTTAAAGAAAAGTTATAATTTTAGAGAAAAATACACTTCAACAAGCCTACCTCTGATTAAGGAACTAATGCCCAGCCTAGTGACAAAGACATTGTCCAGGTCTTCGCTTCCTGTGAACAGCTCGGCCACTACATACAAATGGGGTTGCAATTTCCTAGCAGCATCCAACATGTACTGCAAAAAGCACAGTCACAGATGTAGCAGAAAGGGAACCGCAAGATCAGGGAGGAAAAAAGGCAAGACTAGGCATGGATTTGATATAGGAAAACAATCATGTAATGTAACAGAAATTCACAGAGAATTTCCAAAATTTTAATTGTGCATATGTAGAAACCATCAAACAGAACAACACACACAGTTCACAAGAAAATGATGAAGATAATAGAACAGTTAAAGGGCACATTAGATTTTACAAAGATAAAGGAACAAAAGGAGAGGGGAAGAAGAAGAAAAATGTTAGCGTCACATTAAAAAAAATAAATGTAAAAACAACTTTGTCAGGTTTCCCTCACTATTGTTTGTTTGTTTTTAATACCTTCACTCAGAATGCCCATTTTCAGACAGCGGACTAAATCATTATTGATAAAGTTGCTGCTGGGGAAGCATTTAGCTATTACAAGGATTAGGTCTATTATAGCTCTGACCAAAGCCGGTATTTCCTAGGTTGGAATACACATTAAAACTACAATGATACCAGCTGTCCAACTGAGATGAGAAAATATTGACAATAAAAAATCAGCTCAGTTCAAAGGGCTAACATAATATCTAAATTCTATCAGCTAGCAAGTAAAATCACTGATAATTTAAAAAAATTTAAGGTAGTTTAAAATTCTGTATTATCATGATGTCATAATTATCTTATAATCAGTTATCTTTTGGCTGTTGTGAAAACAAACAAAAATCCAAAAAACCCAATGTTATCAAGTTAATTCCACTCATAAAGGCATGGCAAAAACCCAAACAAGAAAGCCACACTCTTTGGGTGGTAAACAAACGATGGTCTGCCAGCTTAAGAATGTTCACAGAATTCCTCCAAATCAAAGATATTTCTCACCACAGAATGGCAAATATAACTGTATACTATAAATATTGCTTTAACATTATAGAAATATATTTTCTGATAAGTAAAGATTTTCAAGGCATACTAAAATTGTCAACAGGAAATTGCTAGATACTTATAAACTAGATAAAATTGTACTTGCATGTTTACAGAGTTGTATTAGATAGAAAATAAGTTTATAAATGTTGGCATACTCAAAAGCTACTATTAAAAAGCTCAAAGTAGGCTGAGCCCCGGTGGTGCAGTGGTTGTGTGCGAGACTGCGCCCACAGGGTTGGCAGTTCAAATTCAGCAGCAGCTCTCCAGGAGCAAGGCTAGGCTTCCTACTCCCACCAGGGCAGTGATAACAACAACAAAAAAAAAGGCTCAAAGAAATATAGAGAGTCTATGTTTACTTATATATTTTAAACAATTAATAAAGAATCGAATCAATGACGCTGGCTAAATTTGGCTAAATTAGCTTCAATATGCCTTAGTGCTAGATTTATATAATAACTATAATGTGAAATACGGGGCTCAACTTCGCAGTTCCTAATTACATATTGAAATTTATCTAAACTCAGTAAGAAAAAAATTAACATTTTGTATAGCAATAGGTAAATAAACTCACTGCTCTTGAGTCACTTCTGAGTCATGGTGACCCTGTAGGTAAATAGATTCAAACCAAATTCCCTGCCATTAAGTCAAAGCTGACTCACGGCAATCCCTGTGGGTTTCTGAGACTACATCCGTTTATGGGACTAGAAAGCCCTGGTTTTCTCCCACGGAGCTGCTGGTGCCTTAGGACCAGGAAGACTGCAGTCCATCCAGAAACCAGTACCGCATCAGGGCTCTGAACGGGTAATGCGTTGTGATGTACGGTCATCAGAGTTAATACAAGCTACTTCCCTAAATTTAAATTAGAACATTATCTTACTAAACATTTTATCACCTACTATTCCATACGGTTGCGTGCAGAGATTCCATTAGACTTATGGAAAAGAGGTTAAACTATGCTCAAACCAATTAACCAAATTAAGGCTTGAAGTGTGTCCAATAAGCAAAACGAAAAAAATGCGCACATTTAAAGGAATTCTAAAAAAGAGAACTGGATTTCTTTCATAAGAGGAGTTGTTTTTCTGTACCTCGGCTACATGAAGAGGTGTTGAGTGGCAGTTATCAAGGCGTACTCCTTGGAAATACGTTGCCGTTATTTCAGTGTATTTTTTCATGTGTGCCCAAAGATAAGGACAGTCGTCTGGTTTATTCCCATAGCGTAACTTAACACTATCTCCCCAGCAAATAAGCTCTCTTCTTAGATACACATCTGAACCTGTGGAGAGAAACTTGCTTTCAAATGGTTCAAAAAATAAAATGGAAATCAATTACTTCAAGAAAACACTATCACTTTAAAATGGATTTTTTTTATCACAATAAAGTTTAAAGAATGAACCCTAGCTTAAGCTTCATATCTATTTTCTCCAAATTTCTGCAAATAGATTCGCTTAAAGTGTGTGTTCAATTTCAAAACTATGTTTCTTTTAAAAGGAAAGATTCAGTCAAGGAGAGATTATAGGTCCATTAAGAACTACAGTTCTCAGCATCGATGGGTACATGAAGGACAAAAATGTTCCAAAGTTGACTGTGGTGAAGATAGCTCAAAAAGACTATTTAAAAAAACAAAATTATGGTTCTGCCCCAAACATTTAAAACTTGATCTCTGCCTCTCCATGGGACACAGCACGTAGCTTTAAGCATTTAGCATGACTAGAAAGGAGATACTCACACTTAACTGCAGGTGAGTCCATGCCGAGTCATGGTGACTCTATAAGAAGGGGAAGTACTGCCCCTGCGGCTTTCTGAGACTGTAACTGTTCACAGGACTAGAAAGTCCCGTCTTTCTCCCAAGGAGAGTCTGATGGTTTTGAACTACGGGCCTTGAGTGTCACAGCCCAAGGAATAACCACTACACGACCATCATATCTAAATTCAGTTATGTTACAAAGAGAAAATAAAGGGGCATATTTCCCACAACTAAAGTAGACTCCTACTTCTCATATGTTGATTAATAAATATCTTGATGACATCTCTGCTACATGCTTCTTGATAGCTAAATAACTGAAGAAAAATAAAACACTGAGAATAAGGAAGGTGAAATCTACTAAAAGTTTTGTTTCTCATACAGCTGCCATATAAAAATCTTGCTACTGGGCTGAGCCCCAGTGGCGTAGTGGTTGTGTGCACGATTGCAGCCCACAGAGTTGACAGTTCAAATCCAGCAGCAGCTCTCCAGGAGCAAGGATGGGCTTCCTACTCCCACCTGGGCAGTGGTGCCACAGAAATAAAATAAATAAATAAAAACTTGCCTATAAAAAAACTTACTACTGTTTTGGTCACTGGGTAAAAATACTGTTTTTTTTATTGCAAAAGAATGCTATTCTTGTCATTTTTAAATCCTTAAATTTCTAATATAATATATTTTTTTGCCAATACAAAATCTTATGCAGAAGCACCACATCCAAAATTGATACAGAAAAGCTACCTGTTTAAAGGAAAGGCGAGAAAAGGAGATGAGTCTTGCTCTGATTGTCAATTCTTTCTCTTCTATCTCAGACCATGTGCCTGCTCCAGTTTCTCAGAAGAAACAGTCTGGGAAACTCTGGATGTGTGTGTGTGTGTGTGTATAGGGAGAATCAAACAGCTTCTACAAGTATTGTGAGCTTTCCATGAAGTCTTTACTTCCCATATACACAGAAGTTACAAAGATGACATGCCTGGTTCAGCAAAATTTCGAAGAGGATCATCTCCCATTACCCATCCATTATGTGCCATCAGAAAACACGCTCTGTCTGGGAGATGAATCATCGATTCTTCTGCAGAAAGGGCCACGTCTTCAAATGGAAAAGTAAAGTATCTGCAGAGATATATTAGGTATTAGACCTGTGTAGAGAAACTCCTTGGAGAACTTATCAATGTGCAATATTATAATATACACAGCTAACATTTTTTTAACATTTTAAATTAAAAACCAAAAAACTTAATTACTAAGAAAATCTTTGAGAAACATATGCTATCAGCTACTCTCTAGTTGTTCTCTCTATGCTCCACTTAGCTTTTAGAGTTAGGCACTCAATGTTTGCTCAATTTGACAAGATTAAATTTATTAGTACTGTGCAAGAAATATTCATGTGAATAAGAATTATAAACTGGTTCATACTAATGATAATGTCTCTGGTTAAAGATGTGCTTCATAACACTATTCAATATTAATCTGAGGGCTGAGCCCCAGTGGCGTAGTGGTTGTGCGCGGGACTGCGGCCCACTGGGACGGAGGTTCAATCCCAGCAGTGGGGCTGGGCCTCCTACTCCCACCACTGGAGAGCAGTGATGCCCCCAAAAAAAACAAAAACAAAAACAATATTAATCTGAGTTCATTAATAAAAATGTTTATTTCAATTTAAGAAATAGGCTGAAGTCAGACATTAAAAGAAATATTTAGGTAATTCTGTAATGCTAAACACAGTTTTCAATCATCAATGGGAAAAAAATAAAAACAGAATACCTGGTAACTAAAGGGTATTTTCTAGTGACGGGTCCTAGTTTGGGACCATGGCCAGCCAGTCGTTCATAAAATACATTTCCCAAGAGGCAATTAACAGCCTAGAAAACATTAGACTATGTTACTTCAAGACAGAACAAGCACCCATACTGACTCTCAAAGAAAAGCAGTAGTTTAAAGTAAGTAAAACCTGCTCCTGATGGTAGTTCATGAGCTGAAGCTTCTCTGAATTTAATTCCTCAATTCGCTTACTGAACCAATTACAGCATTCATCAATTGCAGCTGGCCCTTTGCTAGCAGGGGAGATACAAAACAAACTCATTACTTTATGGTTTTACAAATTCTACTTTTAAAAATATTCAAATGTGGGTCACAGCAACTAGTCATTTATCATAATTTTAGTGATGGCTTGAGAAGTTTTCCAATACAAAAATTTTCACATGCTCAAATAGAAACATGCTCCAGCACACACACACACACACACACACACACACACACACAGAGAGAGAAAGATCGGATGTAGTAGTATTATGACTATTTTAGTTAATTTTCTATCAAGTTTTAATAGATAGTATGAAAATTGTTATAAAAGTTCTTAAGTAAAATTATTTTATTACATAGGAAGAATATGACACATACTCATGTGGTATGAAAGTTGCTAGTGCAATGTTCATATCTACAGTACAGCCAAGCCGTCTATATTCAGGATCTTGAATTATCTTCAAATGTTGCATTGGATCAGACTTCGTTATTTTGCTATTTTCTGAAAGAAGGAAAAGATGATATATCTTAAATACAAATACCCACAAGGGTTTTTATATGCTGCTGGTTTCAAGATTTCTAGTTTATACTTTTCATAGGAAAAAGAGCAAAATGAAACCACTGTGGAGTTCGCTCAGACTGGGTGAGACACTGGGACGCTAACCACAGGCAGCGTGTGAGAGTACCTGCAGCTCGAAGGGCGAAGGCCGGGGTCTACCGCTCTGGTAGATGTATAGTCTCAGAAACCCACAGGGACAGTTTTACTGTCTCCTGTAGGGCTTGCTATGAGTTGGGATCAATCGACAGCAATGAGCTTTGGTGATTTTTGAGCTTGTAAATCTTTATAGGGGAAGGCTTCCTCTTTCTCCTGTGGGAGGTGCTGGTGAGACTGAACTGCCGATCTTTGGTTAGCAGTCCAAAGCTTACCTGACAGCATCAGCAAGGCACACACTTATTTTTTTTTGGTGGGGGCATCACTGCTCTCTGGTGGGAGGGGGAGGCCCAGCCTTTCTCCTGGAGAGCTGCTGCTGGATTTGAGCTGCCACGCCAGTGGGCCGCAGTCCCACACTCAACTACTATGCCAGCGGGGCTCAAGCCCAGCACACACTTATTTTAAAAGCATCTTATCTATCATTCCCTCTCCATCTGACACGTATATACATGTGAAAACATATACATAGAAAATAACATCATAGAAGAAAAATACAGATACTAATCAGTTTAGCTCCAACTCACAGGTGACATCTTTTTTTTTTTTTTTTTTTTTAAGCATTGTGGGTGAACCCCTCAGGTCGGAAGATACTTGAGATAGGAGAGAGGGAGTGGTGTCTTCTCACAGTAGAGTCCACAATAATGACATGGAAGGAGTAAAGTCTTCGGGGCCTCTATTTGCTGACAGGTCATGACAACAGCTACAAAGAATCTGGACTTGGAAGGTATGAAGTATGAATGCAGGAAATTTGGAAGTTGTAGAAAAGGAAATTTGCATGCATAAAAATTGACACGCTAAATAAGTGGTTCTCAACCTTCCTTTTGCAGTGGCCCTTTAACACATTTCCTCATGTGGTGGTGAAGGCCCCAACCATAAAATTATTTTCTTTGCTACTTCATAATTATAATTTTGCTACTGTTATGAATCGGGAGACCCCTGTGAAAGGGTCGTTCAACCCCCAAAGGGGTCACGGTCCACAGGTTGAGAATTACTGTGCAAGGCATTAGTGAGAGGAAATGGACTGTGATTGGTTATTTTGAATCAGAAAATCATATAGTTTGCTATACCAAGAATGACACATTCAAGGGGAATGGCATAACACTAATTATCTAAAAAGATATGTCAAGATCTAATCTGAAGTACAATGCCGTCTGTGATAGGAAAATATCTATATGAATACAAGGAAATCCAATCAATCCAATTATCATTCAAATTTATGCACCAACCATGAAAGTTAGTGATGCAAAAACCGAAAAATTCTACCAATGGCTTCAGTCTGAAACTGACCAAACATACAATGAAGATATATTTATAACTATTGGCAATTGGTGTGCAAAAGTTGTAAACAAAGAGGAAGGGGCAGTAGTTGGAAAATAAGGTCTCTGTGATAGAAATAAAACCAAAGACTGGATGATAAAATTTTGCAAGACCCATGACTTCATCACAAATACCTTTCCCAACAATATAAAAGGTGATTATACACATGAGCTTCAGGTAAAGCACACAGACATCAAATTGACTACATATGTGGGAAAACATGATTGAGAAGTGCAATATCAGCAGCTAATACCAAGTCAAGAGCTAAATGTGGAACAGACAGACAATTGCTCATATGTAAGTTCAGGTTAAAGCTGAGGGAAATGAAAACAAGTTCATGAAAGCCAAACTATGCTCTTGAGTCTATCTCCCCTGAATTTAAGACCATTTCAAGTGCAGATTTCATGCACTGAACACTATTGGCAGAAAGCCTGATAAGCGTGCACAGAAAGGAAAAGTCATGAAAAAGTCATCAAAGAAAGAGAAGACCTTTGTGGATGTCAGAAGAGATCCTGAACCTTGCTCTTAATCATAGAAAGACATTGTGATGAGGCTCCAAAAGTGAGATACAGTTCTAAGGCATTAATGAAGCCATGTATCACTATGATATGCTTTTTGGGTTAGTCCTTGCTACCTTGACAGTGGTTTCATAATCAGAACTCTGCAATATTAAAAATATGTATCATGTAATAGTAATAGAATAATAATATTAATCAAGAAGGGAGTAATCCCCTTAATGATAACTTTTTAAAGTTTTTAAAATTAATATGAACATTCAAACATATACCCATTACCTTGTATAAGAAGTCTTCTAAACTGCTCAACTGCTTTGTTAACATCTACTTGGAAGAACTCCCAGAGTTTAATTTTTGGGAAAATATCTTCCCAAACTATTTTCCGAAGGCACTGAAAAATTTCAATATTTAAAAATAAGTATTTAAAATATGTTCTACTAAGTACTAGTTATCATATTTAAAATAAAGATTCTAAATAATATCCAAATCCTAAATTTAAAGGGCTTCAGAAATTGCGATTGCTTTAGTGTGGTACTCCTCTATACATACTTACATTCATTTTCTATACATACTTACATTCATTTGTTGATCATTTTCAATCAAAGCAGGTATTCCTTTGTCTTTGTATTTCCCATCTGCAACATCACAGGATAAATGCCACAATGCTCTGTCTAGGATCCAGGCAGGTTTCAAGTGTGGAGAATTCACAAGGTTATAAGCACATTCTGGATGTCCTTGGATCCATTTACTGTTAGTAGCTGAAAAAAAAGTGAAAACGTAAAGTAAATCTTGTAGGCAAACCCACTGACCTAAGTATCTTTATCTACCATTTATTTCTTGATATATTAAAAATGTTAGTATTTTACAATATTATAATATAGAAATTTCCCCTTTGATTATATTATCCTTCCACGCAATTCATCACATAGCATTACATTAAAATATTCTGGTTAGACAATGGTGATCAAAATAAAATTGACTTTCTCTTAGGTACCTTCTTTGCATACCTAGTCCTGAAGTGTTAATAAAGATAGGTTGTTCTGATAATATTTCAAGAGCTACACTGAAAAAATGATTGAAGTATATCTATGTTTCTATTTATATAATAAATTCATAATTACTTCTGCAAAATATTCTAAGTATTTACAATATTAAAAGTAACTTGTATTACTGTAAATACTCGAGTATAAGCTGTGTTTTTTCAGCATATTAGGTGCCTTGACAGAAATTTGGGTCAGCTTATACTCAAGTACATATGGTAATTTCCTAAATTAACAAAAGTCACACACATTTTGTTTGACCTTTAAATTGCTGATGGCCTCTCACTTGATGATTAGCATGAATGGTTAGTGTATATGACAGTGTTGGAAAGCCTAAGAGGTAGCACCACTCTTTGCTTAGAGTCACATCTAAGTCATAATCTTCCCATGAATTTTTTTTCTACCTTCAGTTCACTTTATTCTTTCCAAAGGATTCCTTCTCCACTGGCTCGGCCAGAACCGCCCCCCCCCCCCAATCCTCCCAGCAGCCCCCTCAGCTGGCAGCCATGTGGGGACAGACACAGGGTCATCTTCAGTCCACATCTGCCAAACTCTGCCTGTGTTGCACGCACTGCCCCCCTGCTGCAGTTTCTGTGCCTCTCACAGTGGGATGTGCTCCTGGCAAGGAGTGGGGGCTGCAGTCTGCACCATGGTCTGTGACTGAGTCTTGGCAAAATGGTGGCAGTCAGTCAGTGACTGTGGCCAGTGTCCACGAGAAAGACATCACCTGCCTTCATGCATTAAATTAACCAGCTGGCAGGAGTGCACTGTCATCCAGCTGTCAGGATCTTGTCACTGCAAAATGATTTAACAGGGAGCCTCATCTCTCCCTCTTTGGGTCCCACAGTTACAGAAGGACTGTGGGGCTAGCAGTCAGTCAGGTGGATCACGTCAGACCCCTGAGCCTAGACATGGCACAGCCCCTCTTCTCTCTGCCTCTAATGACACAGTGGTGGCAAGGCGGCGGCTGCGCTGCAACGCCTCTAGGGGTATACCCATGAATCTTTTGAAGCCTCCTTGTATGTTTCTGTCCTGTAGGGTTGATAGGAGTCTGAATCCACTTGGTGGTAGTGAGCTTATATTTTGGAAAGACATATATTATTGTTCATTTCTTCGCATGCTTACATGACATTAGTGTGTGTAGTAGGTGTCTGTTTACTTACTGTTGAGTTTTAAAAATCCTTTGTATGTCTTCAGTTCAAATCTACCAGCTGCTCTGCAGTATAAAGATGAGACCATCTGCTCCTATAAAGATTTTTTTCCCTGTAAAGAATTAAAGTCTTGGAAAGCTTACACTCATCCATTGCCATTGAGTCAACTCTAACTCACAGCTACCCTACAGGGCAGGGGAGGCCAGCTCCTGTGCATTTCCAAGACTGTACCTTTACAGGAGTAAAAAAATCCGGCTTTCTCCTGTGGAGATGCCGATGGTTTTGAACTCCCGACCTTGCAGTTGGCAACCCAACATGCAACCACTACAGCACTAGGACTCCTCTATGGGGCGACTGTGAGGCAGAGTCGATTTGATGGCGGTGGATCCCCCAACTTGTTTCCAAGCACCATCTGTTGGAGCCCATCCTTTCTTCACTGGATGCCTTTGCTCCTTTGTCAAGGAGTCATTGACTAGGTGTGTTTGGGCTCTCTATTCGGTCCCAGTGATCTGTCTGTGCTCTCACCAGCAATACTGGAGCTCAGTAAGTCTGGAAGTCACGGAACCTTCTTTTTCAATATTGTGTTTGACATTCTAGGTCTTCAGACTCATATAAACTTTAGAATCAGGTTTTCTTTTAATATGATTGTTTTTGTTGTTTTTTTTTTTGGTTTTTGGGGCATCACTGCTCTCCAGTGGTGGGAGTAGGAGGCCCAGCCCCACTGTTGGAATTGAACCTCCGTCCCAGTGGGCCGCAGTCCCGCGCACAACCACTACGCCACCGGGGCTCAGCCCTCAGGTTTTCTATAGTTACACAAAACATTGTTGATATTTTGATTGGGATCCTATATAGCAAGATGTAGATTGTGCACATCTTAACAAGGCTGAGTTTTCCTTTACAGGAATGTGGGATATTTCTCATTTATATCTTCTTTGATTTATTTTATCAGAATATTACAGTTTTCTTCATATATATATGTACCATATACATATTTTTTAGATAGACACCTAGGCATTCCTCTTTTGTGGTGTCAGTGCAAATGGGATTATACTGTATCATATTCTAATGACTTATTGCCACATGTAGAAAATCAATTACTTTCAAAAATTAATTCTGTATCTTGAGGCTCTGCTATACTAATTTATTAGAAGACAGTTTTGTTTATTCTTAGAAATTTTGTACATAATAAATCATGTCCATTAGCAAAGACAATTTTATTTCTCCCTTCTAAATCTATATGCTGAATAGGTGTGATGAGAGAGGACATTCTTGCCTTGTTCCTGAAAATAGAGGGCAAGCCATCTAGTTTTTAATCATTGAGCCTGATTTCAGTGGTATTTTTTTATACATGTGCTTTATTTGGTCAAAGACATTTCCCTCTACTCTAAGTATTTTGAGAATTTTTATCACAAATGTGCTTTATTGTGCTCTTTTTACACCTACAGATATGGTCTAGTTCTTTGTTAGATTATGTGATGATTACATTAATCAAATGATTACATGATTTGAATGCTATATCAGTCTTGCTTACTTAGGATCATCCTCCCTTGATCATGATGTATTCTTGTGCTGGATTTGATTTACTAATATTTTAAATTTATTTATTTATTATTTACTAATATATTGTTTAGGATTGGATATACATTCATGAGAGGTGTTAGTCTGTAGTTCCCCCTACTTAATATGCCTCTGGTTATGATATGAATGTTGACTTAAAAGGAAAAAGCTAGGGCATTCTCTCTGCTGACTGTAATCATGCATGTAAAATATAAATAATCTTGCCCTCAGGCAGACTGCATTACAAAGTGGATTACTCCACCCCTCTCCAGGCAATATAGAGAGGGGTGGTCATTCTTAGAGGCTTATCTGGGTATATTCTTGACCGAGGTCACTGCACTGGGGACAGTTGAGGGGGTTACATGGTCATGAATCATTCTATCACTCAAGCCTTGGTCAAAAGTCCTTGGACCTATTTTGTAAACTCTTCCAACACAATGTGTGTGTTCCAATCATGGTCTTTTTCCCACTTGTGTAGTCCCACTTAAAATTGCAATATATTGATGTGCTACCATCTATGAATTGATGACTTTCTTTTGTTCCCTGCCTTAGAGTAGACTCCTGATTCTGAATCCTAGGAGTCCATATGATCTCTGCTAATGGTCTCCCTCATCCAGATGATGTGGCTGTGACTTTGTCCCTTTTAACACTAAAAGACTTAATAAACGTTCTCTTTAATTATATTTAAGAATGGGTGCTTTCTGCATTAACAACAGGCCTAATGGACTACATGACTCCCAGCCTACATGACCTGGCAGCCCTAAGAAAAATAGTGCCTGGCTACTGCTTTCTGATCACCTTGAAAGGAATCACATTAGAAAACCTGGGTCAAGAACATGTGGAACAAAATTCAAAATCGTAACGAGCAACTTTGATATTGTGATTTTACTCAACTTCAGTAGTTAAAGGGTTAACAAGGGAATAGTGTGTATGATATTACCTCGATCTCCCCTAAGCGCTATCTTCTTCATAACAATTTTCTCTATTTTCATTGTATTTCAGAGCTCGTGGGCCACAAAAAATTACCTCTGCAGCCGGCAAGCTGCCAGTTTGACACCCCAGCCCTATGACTAAGACTATGCCTTAGTCACCTTTTAATTTAGAACTGGATTTACCCAGGCTTCTTAAGTTAATAGTAGGAAGGGGCACACTCCTTGGAATAATCAATTATTTGACTAAAAAAAGTCCACATTTGCCCAAGTTCAAAATTTACAAGGTAGTAAAGAGAGGGAAATGGAAATGGGAAAAAGGAAAGGAAGTAAGTTAGTGATTTTACAATGTGGGATTACAGTCAATTGCATAAAATAAAATGTGTATGAATTGTTGAGTAGAAAACTGATTTGCTGGGGCTGAGCCCCGGTGGCGTTGTGGTTGTACGCGGGACTGCGGCCCACTGGGATGGAGGTTCAATTCCAGCAGTGGGGCTGGGCTCCTACTCCCACCACCAGAGAGCAGTGATGCCCACCAAAAAAAAAAAAAAAAGAAAGAAAGAAAACTGATTTGCTCTGTAAACTTTTACTGAATCCACAATAAGGTTATTTTAAAATGCTTTAGAAATAAAAGTTGGTAGTAGAGATGGGTAAATGTAGCCCAATTTATTCTCTACTTCTCACTTTAGTGATAGAATTTCCAGGGTTTAGCTGTGTACATGGCTGATAAACTTTCTTTAGAGTGAGGTACAATAGGGGATAAAATCTATACAAGATTTCTGCTAAGAGAGCAGAAATAATTTACATACTAGATGATGCCTTAAGAGGCATATCTTCCCTTTCTCTATTTCCACTGAATGGAAGGTGTTAAAAGGAGATGGAACAGCTATACATTAAATGAGAGAAGTAAATGTTTGAGACCAGTCCGGAATGACTACCCAATCTTCAATAAAATACATAATTTTGATCTACTTTGTTATTTTGTTTTTGTCTGTTACATCTGTGTGGGTCATATCCTGTCATACAATACCATTATTTAGATGAATACATTTGATGTGAATTATGTAGCTATCAAAGTAATTATCAATACTGTTAATTATCAAATTAATTATCCATACAGGCAAATTTTGAAATAATGAGTTCTTTGAGGCTTGGTGTCCACATCATGCAGAAACATCAAATTTCACAATGTAATCTATTTCATTTAAATAATTTGTTGTGTATTATCAATGACAATTATCTAGAATAATGAAGGAACCCAATCTTTCAGCCTTTAAATATCTTCACAGTTGCTAGAGTTACTTGGAAAACTCATTACAGGAAACCCTAGGAATGATTTTTTTGTCAAAAACATTTTGTGTCACTCACAATCCTTTTTTTTTTTTTAGGATGGTTTAAAAAAAAAATTTTTTTTTTATTTAGGCATCACTGCCCTCTGGCGGTCGTGGGCACTACCCAGTGCTGCTCCTGAGAGCTGCTGCTGGATTTGAACCACCAAGCTCGCGCGCCACAGTGCTGCACTCAACCACTTACGCCACCGGGGCTCAGCCCACAATCCTTTTTTTTTAAATGAAATATGTTTTATATTTAGATTTATCTATTTCTTGCTAATACATGTCCAAGGAAACCAGAAGTTGGAAAAGCAGTTATATTTCCTATTTGAGTGACAACAATAAATCATTTTCCTGAAATGACCATTATAGTTCAATTTCACATGCACTACTTTGAACTTACTATGAGATGCAGTCAAAGTCAAGAAAGAAGACAAATAGAGAATATTCCTTTTTTGGAAAGGGTTAACCCAATCTGTTGTCAATTTGAGACTTTAGAGTTAAGGGGTGGAGCTTAGCCTGTTAATCAGGTTGCAGCTTGACCTGTTTTGGAGGTGCTGAAGAGAAAATAGCTTGCGGGAGGCAGGACACATGCTCACTCCCTGCAGGACATTCCTGCTAACAAGACACATGGAACTACACTAGAGTCCCGGAGCTGGAGCAGCCACATGGAGATCCCTGCCAGCATTGAGATGTTTCCACTGCCCCTGGATCTACAAGACTTTCCACCCACTGGCCTGTGATCTTCCTGCATTTGGTGTTATTGCATGTGTTTCGTGAGTCTGAAGAGGAACTTACAGGTTGGTATCGGACATAGGGGCTAATATCAGACTCATGGACTCGATCTGGACTGGGCTGAGATGTTTTCTTATATACAATTACTCTTTTATATAAAACCCTTCATTATACACGAGTGTCTATGAATTTGTCTCTCTATTCAATCCAGATTAACACCAACACACATAGTAAATATTCTGTTGCAGAATTCTGGGTGAAAAAATTACTGTAGTCTGTTTCAACTCATGATGAGCTGACTTTAATTGTTCATTAACTTGTTTGATGTCATTCTTCTAAATCAAGTGTGTTTCATGCTTCTTCTAGTTCATCCAAATCTTCCCAGTGAAAAGATTTTTATCAACAGGAACAAGAGCAATGGTTCCATTTTTCTGTGCCTCTTTCATCATCCTCTTCCAAATCACTTCTTTTCCCAATTTCTGTGCTATCTCTGGAAGATCCACTTAATTTTTTTTATCCCTTTCTGAAGTGTAGTACTTTAGTGCTAAATCTTTCAAGACTGGCTACTATAATACCTGTCTCATCTTCAGCTCTTGGAATGGACTGGCTGAAATCTCTGTCCTCTTTACCTTCACAGAATCTTCAGTCTCATCACCTCCTGTTCCCTGGGTGTCATGGGTGATCATCTGCTTCTTCATCACCATCATCAACCAGTTCAGAACAAAGTCCACTCACTCAGACTTTGAAGTCTGCTTCTCTTCTTTCTAAATCTTGTTCAAATTTATCTATCTTTTCCCATCTTTTCCCCATGCAAGAAAAGATACTGTAGTGATTTTGGTAGCATTTGGACCTAGGGAAGAACATTCTCTTTCAATGAGATCTTCTAATGAACTTTCACCTTCTTTTAATTCTTTTTTTTAGCATAAATCCAGGGGGAAGTACCTGATGCAATATATACACATATTACCTGCTCCAGGGCATACCCCACAATTGCCATACTTGTTATTTTCAACAGCCTCAAGGAAATGCTTGCACACTATTTGAATTTTTGGTTTTTTCTTTTTCGCCTCACCATGCTTCTTATCACCACTTCTTCCAGTTTTTTCTAATTTCAATTATCCACAGGATCTTCTTCTAGCTTTTCATCTTTTGCATCAATGTAAACACCTCGGCTTACACATTTTCTCTCCAGAGTCCAGTCATGAGAGAACTTAGACTCATCTCCTGTCATGCATTGTCCTTGTCTGAAGAATGTACATGTCACAGATTTGGGATCTGCACCTTTACTTATTTTTTGAGCAGCACTACAAGTTTGAACAGTTCATTTAGCTCCTGTGATTCTTTCTTCTTGCCATCTCCAATTTCTTTCAGCTTTACACTGTGCTACCTGACATGTTGAACAACTTTAACTTGATCAGTAACACTCTTCATAAACTGTTGTGGTTTTGCTCCTTTCTTATTCTTTAGAACAAAAGGTTGTCTTTGATGATCTTCTCTCTCTTCTGCTCCATATTTTTGCTGACCCTAGCCTATTCCTGTTTCTTGGGGGCATTGTGGATGCAGGTGGTACCGGCAAGATACAAGCACAGCCAGACACTGTCAGGGGCTCTGGGCCCGCATCAGAAGAAATAGGAAGACCTGGGCCTCTGTTACTGCTGTACCATGCGCAAGACCCAATTCTTGTTCTTTACATATGTAATTCAGTGGCTCTCAAATGTCTTTTCATTGTAGCCCACACAGAAGATACTATTTGTGACCTACACTAGGTAAGATGAAGATAATTCATGACAGGACACTGCTGCAGGACAGGCTGGCCCCACTGCCCTAAAGGGTGAGAGGAGCAATTGTATCCCTGTGGTGCTAACACATTTTATAGAATTGCCTATCGGTAAGGGATCTCATTTAGTACTATTCACTTTGAAAATAAAAAGTGATTGATATATAAATGATGCTGAAGCATCATTTGTGCTTTCAAAATTATGATATATATAAGGAAAGGAATAAAATAATCTTAGAAAGATTAATAAGAACAGTTAATAAAGTTCATACCAGTATGATTGTAGACAACATCAGTAATACAAAGTATATTCCATTCCTTTTTCAATTTTTCCACTAGCTGTCCAACATCATACCAGGTAAATTTCTTATTCGGTCTAGAAAAGTCAGGATTTAATTCTAACTGATCAGCTAGAGAGTAGCATGATCGAGATAGACCAAGAGTCTGCAAGGGAGTAAAATGGATCATGTTGTAACCTGAAAAGAGACGAACAAACAAAGACCACTATAAGAAAAAACTAAACAAAATATGTATTTATACTTTCTTAAATAATTCTTAAGCAGGGAGAGACTCATAATACAGAAAAAGGAGTCAAAGTTCAAATCTTAGCTCGACTTAAAAGAAGTCTACTTACATCTTTCAGGCTATCAGCATCCTCTAATAAATAGTAGGGATAAGAAAACAGATTTGAAAAGGCCACAATGCTTAGTTTGTATTAGATGTCTGATTCATATTCACCAAATTTACATGTAGAAAATATATCCTATGCAAGTATATTAACATGTCTTTCCTGTTTTTAAATATTTCACACTACTTGAGTCTTTTTGGCAGATATGTTAGTCAATTTTTCATTCTTCTCTTCACACTACTATATATTCAACTTGAAAGAAGGAATTCAATACTCTTAACTAGAGAAAATACATAATAAGTTGCATTAGTAATGGTAGACATGGCCACAAGTAGCCCTAGTGATACTGTCTGATATGCACTGAACAGCTAACTGTAAGGCAAGGGATTTGAACCCATCAGCTGCTCTGGGGAAGGAAATTGAACTTTATTGCTCCAAATAACATTTACAGCCCCAGAAACCCTAGACGATGTTGCTATGAGTTGGAATAAACTCAGTGGCATTGTTTGCTTGTTGTTGTTTGTTTATACATGGCAATGCATTCCTGCCACATGGAGATAATGTCTACTGAATTAAAATTACATATCATAGATTTTTCAACACATTTTAGTAGTTTGCTAATTTTTATGTTTGAAAGTTGTCTTAGAAAAATTATTTATCTATTTTATTATGAGGTTTCTTAGTTGTATCACAAATTCTGCTATTTTTAAAGGCTAAAAAGGTCAAGTATCAGCAATTTCCTTTGGTTCGATTGATATATATTGCTAAATGTTCTAGGAAGGAACTAGAGGATCAAAGTCTTTCAGATCAATATTACAGAGAATTACACTTATTTCAATAAAGGAAGAAAGCTTGTTTACCTGATTCTTTAGCAACCCTAAGTCTGCTTTCCCATTCATCAAAGGGTCCCAAACACTTGGCTAAAAACGTCTGTAGAGTCACACAGTCCAAAGGTAATATGTGACTATCAGCACCGACACGTAAAACAGGATCCACAACTACATAACCTCCACCACTCTTCTCATTTCTAAGGAAAAACAAAGTTTTTCAGTCAATGATGGGATGGAATTTTGGGGGTGGATTTTTTATCCAATAGTCTGTGTCTATAATAGAACAATTGCTTGTCCCATTAAAAATATACATTTATTTCTAATCATATTATATAACTTGTTAATTTATTTTATCTCTTTTTTCTTAATTAAAAAATCATTTTATTAGGGGCTCTTACAGCTCTTATAACAATGCACACATTCATGGAGTCAAGCACATTTGCATCTATGTTGTAATCATCCTTTTCAGAACATTTCTCTATACTTGAACCCTTGGTCTCAGTTACTCAGGTTTTCCTGCTCTGCCCACCCGCTAAGTCATTTTTAATAGGTTGGAACAAAACCGTTGCCCTTCTCAATCTATATTTAATTACTCAATACAATATATGCAATGTTTAATAATGCTCATTTGAAAAAATAAATGCCTGAAAGTCTAGCGGCAATAACGAACAGGGCACTTAAATAAATAATCTACAATTGATCTGCAACCATAGACTGTGATTACTTAAAAAAATATTTACATTAATACTTGGACTTTGTAGTATGTCCTATAATTATCTCCTAGAATATTTAATAAAGTATTTACTGAAACTGAAGAATCAATTCTATTTGCATGTCAGGGCAGTTCTGTAAATATTGTATGGTCATGGTTCATCCAGTAATTATTTATACATTAGGTAAAAAAACTCCATGTTTTAGAACAGAGAAATTTTATGATTATTATTTTTTTAATATATAGAAGATCTGACTTACCCTTGAAGGAAGTAATATTGAAATGATCCAGACAGTTGAAGAATAAGTTTACAGTATTTATCAGAATCATCTTCTCTTTCTGTTGGATTTTCCCATTCTAGAGAGCGGAATTTTTCTCGACTGAATGTTTCTCCAGGAAAAGGGTAATTTGTATATACAGTAACTGCTTTCCCTTGTAAAGTTGGGCCTAATCGGAATTGTAGTTCAAATCCTAAATAAAAAACATGTTTTAAGAACTTATTATTATCATATAGGAATTTTACCTTATTTTCAAAACTTTGATTTTTCAACCTTAAGATAACACCAAATATCTAATATTGTTTTTAGAAGTATTTTGTATTCGGAATAGCAGAATTTTCTATTTGAAAAGTGGTGAACATGATAGACTGTTCTGACTGCTCCTTTCTTCTTGAAATCAGTTTTCTGACAAACCTCCCATCTCAGAAGTGGGCAATGTATGCCCAGTGGGCCCTGTAAGGACCCCGCAATTATGAAGACCAACAAATATCACAGGGTTCACCAAAGCATAGCAGTCCCAGCCTCATGGTGTTGTTGTTGGGAGGTGAGTACATTCCATGCTTGAGCAAATGTACCAGGCTGGTCATTTAAAGTCGACCATTTTGGGCCAAGCCCCGGTGGTGTAGTGGTTGTGTGCAGGACTGCAGCCCACAGGGTTGGCGGTTCAAATCCAGCAGCAGCTCTCCAGGAACAAGAATGAGCTTCCTACTCCCACAAAGGGGCAGTGATGCCCACACACACAAAAAAGTCGACAATTTTATATGGCCCACAAATGATGCATCAACAGTTAAAAAGTCCTTGTCAGAAAAAAGGACTCCCCACCCCTGTCCCAACAGATTGCTTGAAGATGAGACCAAGGATCTTTTCAAATTGTAACTGAAAAAGTGAACTTCTTTGGGTTGTCAGAGGAATTACGACATGCTTGTCTGAAAATGCAGAGAGAACTAGCCCGCAGTAAGATAAATTAGCCTCTGGAGATACAGAGAACTCATATTTTGTAATGAAAGTTCTAGAGGCATTTTAATGTTTGATTTCAGATGTTCCTGATACTCAATTCCAGTAGTGTGTTGATATATATTAAACAATTGGCCTGGACCCTCATTCATAGATAGTGCTTATGTTTCTGGGTATATACAATCTTACCATGACCAACCTGAAGATACCAAAATAATACCACTGAATACATAAAGAGATATGCACAGTTTCTATAAATATTACAGGCAGTTCCAGCACATTTTACCAACATCCCTATCGTTTTTAGTTGTTATTCAAGCCTTTCTTGGAATTCTAATAAATCCAATTTTTGCCCAAGTAAGGTTATTTCTATGAATATACAGATAAAACTTGTATATTGCATCACCATTTTTTTTTTTTGTGGGCATCACTGCCTCTGGTGGTCGTGGGCGCTAGCCAGCCACTGCTGGATTTGAACCGCCAAGTCTGCGGGCTGCAGTTCTGCACTCAACCACGTACGCCACCGGGGCTCAGCCCCACCCTTATTTTTTCAAGAAGAAAAAAACCACAAATTATAATTGTGTTTATAAAGAAGTACACTATATAGTTACACAGCCCGTAACAACAAATGACTGTCCCATTAAACCTTCTATAAATGTAGTTCTTTTCCTCTGCCCCGAGTCCCTGCCCTTACCTCCCTCCTCAATATCCTATTACTCCCTCTCCTTGTTCATGTCCCTGGCCCAGGCTCCTTATAGTCATCAAAAGTCTTGTTTTTTAGTGTACAAACCACATTTCTTTTTGTTTTTCCTTATAATAATGATGCTATTAAATATTTATCTTTGTAGGATGGTAAAGATAGCTTAAGTTTGCCAAGCAGTAACATTCTCTAGTTTTGTTCATGTCCTATGCTGTTTAAGAGAGTTGTCATTGCTTTTTATTGATGCATTATATTCCTCTGTGTGAAAGTACCAGAGTTTGTGTATCCATACATCTATAATTGCAGTTTTTCGTTGTTTCCATGTTTTTTTGTATTGGCAAATTGCTACAATAAATTTAGGGTGCATATGTCTTTTTGTGTTGTATTTTCCTTCTTTAGGGTATATACTCAGTAGAGAGATTGCTAGCTCATAAGGTGATTATATTAGCATTTGTTTAGATAAGTGCCATACTTCTTCCTAGTCTGTTCTTATTCTTGAAGCTCTGCGGAAACCTATTTACCATGGATAGCCCTGTTGGCATGTGCTTTCCCTGGGGGCAGAGTGCACACAATACTAGAAACTGACAGATGAAAGTGGTAAAAATAGTTTGTTAAGGAGGGGAGAGTACTAAGGGGGGGGTGGTGGGTAAGAACCTCAGAACAGTGTAAGAAAATCAGGAAAGAGTAGGATGAGAACATTTTAATAGCGACCGTAGTAGCAACTTTAATAAGATGCTGAGAAAATGTTTTACTGAGAAGTTAGATTTGTAAGATGTACACATATTTGACAGATGATCATCCAGAGAAAAAACTGACTACATATAAAAAACAGCTGAAGAAAGGCTGAAGGTAGCCGTTTGTAAGGTGACTCTAGAAATCATAAAAAGCGCAGTGTGGATGGAGCTTCCGAGGCACAGCACAGCAGTAGGAAGTGAGTAAGAAAGGGAGAAAAGAAGTCAGATAATGCAGAGACCTCATAAGCAGTCCAGCTTTTATTCCGACCAATTTGAGGAGTCAGTGATTTGTTTCTGGGAAAGGAATGGCATGACTTCACTTAGGTATTAAAAGTATCACACAGATGATGTCTATTTTTGGCTATGTGTAACTGGAACTCTACTGTTTAGCTCTCTGCTAAACAAGTAAAAACTAGAAGGAATAAATTAAACAGCTGTTCTCCAACATTAGACAACAGGTAAAGGACGACAATCACTGAGCGATGAGTCTCTTTCAGGATGGGGATGTACATTGTGAAACAGTGATCTCAGTTAGTTGAATGGATTAGAACCTATGGAATATAAAGCCTCTAATCCGGAGGGCAGAATAGGGCAGAAACAAATAAACCAAACCCCACTGCTGTGAAGTCTATTCCAATCCAGAGTGACCGTACAGAACAAAGTAAAACTGTCTAGTAGGATTTCCGCAAGTATTATTTTTATAGAAGCAAACTGACACATTGTTTTTCAATAGAACGGTGAGTGGATTCAAATTGCCAACTTTTCTGAGCAGGAAGCTCTCTAACCACTGTGACTAGGACTCTTTAAGGCAGAAAAGGAATTAAAATGAAGAGTCCTCGAAATTTGCTAGGGCCACGTTGAGAATGAATGCTAATCTGTCCTTGAGGAGAGTCCCACTCAGATAAAGAAACATGACCTGGGTCTGCTAACTGAAAAATTCTCATGCATGGGTAGGGCTGAGAGACATTCAATTTCCCCCCTGCCTACCCCACCCTTTCACCCTTGTGAACCCTTGATAATACACAAATTATTTTTATTTTCATATTACACACCATCTGTTGTCTCCCTTCTGTTGTTCATCTCCTGGGGCGGGGGAGAGGTGGGGTGGGATATAAATTAATAATTGAGATCAGTTCCTCCTTTCACCCCTCCTCCCCTCATCTCCCCCATCCTCTTGGCATTGTCACTCTGACTATTGGTCCTGAGGAGTTTATTTGTCTTGGATTCTGTGGATCGAGAGTTCTTATCTGTACAAATGCACATGCTCTGGTCTAGCTGGATTTGTAAGGTAGAACTGAGGTCATGATCGTGGGGGAGGAAACTAAAAGAACTAGAAGAATGTTGTGTGTGCTGTCAGTTATGCTGCACCCTGGTTGACTCATTCCTTCCTTGTGACCCTTCTATGAGATGATGCCGCATTGTCTACAGATGGGTTTTGGGTCTCTGTGCCAACCCCACCTCATTCTCAACAACGTGTTTTTCTGTGTGCTTGGTTTGGGTCTTCTGATGCCTTTTACCTCATCCCATTGATACCTCATGATCACACAGGCTGGTGTGCTTCTTCCATGTAGGCTTGTTGCTTCTTTGCTACATGGCCCCTTGTTTATCTTCAAGCTTTTAAGACTTCATGTGCTATATATTTTGATATCTGGACACCATTACCTTCCTTCATCACATTTGCTTATACACCCATTTTGTCTTCAGCAATTATGCCAGGAGGGTGAATATCACAGAATGCCATGTTGTTACAACAAAGAATTCTTGCATTAAGGGAGGGCTTGAGCAGAGACCCAAAGTCTGTCCACTTCCTCGATGTATTGCCATAAATATATATGTACCTATGCCAATGCCTCTATTTTAAGAAGTAATATATTTACATAAGTGCACACCTATATTTGTATCTCTATCAATAGCTTTGCTTCCAAGATCTTTCCTCTGTTTCCTAAAAAGGATCTTTAAGAGAAAGTTGGAAAGCATTTAAAAGTGAAAACACAAACTATTAAAATCTGGAGAATATATCTAATGTACTATATAGAGAAACATTTATTTTATCAAACCCCCAAATCAATGACCCCAGTTTCTATCTTATATAGGGATTATAGAAGTTATAAACAAAGTAGGTTGAAGATAGAATATAATAAAAACCAGAACAAAAAATGAGGTAGAAAACAGAAAAAAAGAAATGGGTTCTTCAGAAACATCAATATCATTGATAAACTGTCAGTCAAAGTCATTAGGAAAAAAGGACAGAAGGCACAAATGACCAATATAAGGATAAAGGACAGTGCCCTTACAACAACAGAACGTATAGATATTTAAGACAATACAGGCTATCATCAACAAATTTATACCAATAAATTTGACATATAAATCAAAATCAACAAATGAATGGATAATTTCCTTTGATGATACAAACGATAGCTCACATGAAAAGAAATCAATAATATAATAAGTCCTATATGTATTTAAAAAACTAAGTGGTTATTTAAGTGTCTCCACAAAGAAAACTTTGAGTCCAGTAGCGTCATTGGTAGAGTCTACAGAAACATGAAGAAAAGGCACTATTTCCAAACTCAACCCATATTGGACTTACCAATACACCAATATCGAGGCAAAAACTTTATAAGAAAACTATAGACGCTAGGGACAAGGGAACAACAAGTGATCTAAAATTGATGGCGAGGACGGTGTTGGATGTCTGGTGGGGCTGATCAAGGGCAATGTAGCCCAGAGGAATTACTGAAACCCAAACATGATAGTGGAATAAGAAAAAAGTAAAAGGAAATGGAGGAAAGAACTGGGAGGAAACGGTCACTTACAGAGGTCTAAAATACAGGCATCTACATATGTAAATATATTTATAGATAATGATAGGGAAGTAAATTTATGTACATGTATGCTAAGTATTAAGGCAGTGTGAGGGCATTGTTGGCAGGGCTTGTGGATCTGGGAAAGAGGCATAGAAAGTGTAGGATGCTGCTGCATCTCCTGGGAGGTATCTGCACGCTTAGTTAACTGGAACCCACACTTGCAACAAGACTACTGGCCAGCTCACCTGCTGTCCTTCTGCTTTAAACCTCTGAGACACAGCCTATCAGAATACTTCCAGCTTCCTCATAGTAACATCTAAGCTCCTGTAATACTACTGGACGATAGCATCCCACAATGATTGGATGGTTGTCCTGTAATGTGTTTAGACAAAATAGTTTGTAAGACAATTGGATGGCTGGCTCAGCCAGCTATGCCTCATTTACATAGCCCACAATGTGGGCCAATCATTTTCCATGCTGCATACCCATGACCAAATAAGGATATGTTTGAAAACCAGGAAGTGTGATCTGATTGGTCAATGAAACTTACATAAGGCTTGGGAAAGCTGTATTAAAGATAGATTCTGCATCATTGAGCCAGGTCTCTGAAGCCTGTGTGCACAATTGAAAGTGGCTCCGTCTCCCCCACTTCCTTGTGTGCTGGACCTGTTCCCACAAAGTAATCAATGGACATTGGGCCTCTACTCAAGTACTCTTTCAATGCAAGAACACTTTGTTCTAATAACTTGGCATTCTGTGATGCTCACCTTCCCTGACATGATTGCTTAAGACAAAAATGGACGCATAAGCAAATGTGGTGAAGAACATTGATGGTGCATGACTACCAAAAGAGACAGTGCCTAGAATCTTAAAGGCTTGAAAATAAACAAGCGGCCATCTAGCTGATAAGCAACAAAGCCCACATGGAAGAAGCACACCAGCCTGTGTGGTCATGAGGTATTGATAGGATCATGTATCAGATAAAAGACCCAGAACAAAAAGTCATATCTATATGAATGAGGGAGAGGGCGGAGTGGAGACCCAAAGCCTATCTGTAGACAATTAGACATCCCCTTACAATAAAGTGACCAGATTTTAAGCGGGACATCATTTAGAGGGTAGGTGGTGTGTGTGTGTGTGTGTGTGTGTATGTGTGTGTGTGTGTGTGTATGCCTGTGTTCTTCATTAAAAATTTGGTCTATATGGAGCAACAAAAATTTTCATAGAACACAAAAATAGTATTGTAATATATTTATTTAATTTTACAATGCCACGGAACATGGGACAAATTGTTAAAAAGCAGGATATCTGGTCACCTTACTTTACATAGGAGTCACAACAAGAGGATGAACCTGTCAGGTGTAATATAGCACTGATGAAACATAGAACTTTGCTCTCTGATGCTCTCCATGTTTTAGCTCTTTAATGCTTTTTCCCCTTCTCCCCCCCCAACTATCATGACTCCAATTCTACCTTATTCATCCAGCTAGACCATAGCATGCACACAGTTCAGATAAGAGGACTACACACAGGGAATTCAGGACAGATAAACCCCTCAGGATCAAAGCAATGCCAAGAGGGCAGGGAGAAGGTAGGGAGAGAAAAGGGGAAACAACTTCTGCCCCCCAGGGGGATAAACAACACAAAAGTAGGTAAAGAGAGAGAGCAGTCAATGTAAGATAAGAGAAGAAGAAGAATTTATAATTTATCAAGGGTTTAAGGGAAGGAGGGTGAACGAGGGAGGGAAAATGAGGAGCTGATACCAAGGGCTGAAGTAGAAAGAAAATATTTTGAAAATGATGATGGCAACAAATGTACAAAAGGGCTTCACACAAGAATGGAGATATGGATTGTGATGACAGCTGTAAGAGCTTCCGATAAAATGATAAAAAAAAAACCCAACTATAAAGCAATATCCTTCATTATCTTAGATGTAAATATACGGTACTTAATGCTTTAGCACATAGAACCCAACAATATGTAAATAAAAAATTCATCAAGACAAAGTGAGATGGATCGGAGGAATTTTAACAAAATAATCAAGGTCAGTATTCAAAACTCAATCAAAGCATGTTGCCATAGTAACAGACTAGAAAAACAAATGATCATCTACTTAGATGCATGAAAAGCAAAACTAAACATCTCTTCCTTATAAAATATTCCAGAAACTACAAATAAAATTTAATTTGAAAAAAATTGTCTCTAAAAAACCTACAACTAATACCAAAACGTAATGATAAAAGATTGACTGCTTTCCCTGAAAACAGAAACAGGACAAAAAGGCATGCTTTTACTACTTCTATACAACATTATACTTCAATTACTATATATTGAAATAAGCTGTAGGAGAAAAATGAAAAGTCATATACATTAGAAAGATGTAAAATTATCTTTAATTGCAAGAAACATGAGTTTCCATGTTCAATTATGTATTGTGAAAAAAGATGTGTCACCAATAAATTGATTTAAAAAAATAAAAGCAAATAGGATCTCAAAAAACAACACAAAAACCTATTGTGAACTAATAAGTGATTTGAGCAGATTACAGTATATAAACATTTAAAAATAAATTATAATTCTATATGCCAGGAATAAAAATCAGAAATCTAAGTAAAAAGACTATTTACAATAGCACAAACATGAAATGTGTGCGATACAGTTGATAGAAGATATACATGAACAGAACATCAGAAGATTGTAGAAAGAAAATTAAAACCCAAATAAATGGGTCTGTGTTCACGGAGCAGAAATCATTAAGATGTGAATTATCATTTGATCTATGGATTCAGGACAATTTATCACAGTCTTTTTGCAGCCTATAACCCACTGTGCCACCAAAACTCTTGTCAGAAAGTGTATTTTTGTTTTGTTTTGATGGAAATTAGAGCCCATTGTAAAAAGTGTCGAATAGGCTTATATACTCTCACCATACAATCTGTATGTAGAGTGAATCATCAGAGAAGATGTTTATATGAGGAACGTGGCATCAAGCTGGAGGTAGACTTATTAACAAGCTGTGATATGCAGATGACACAACTTGACATCCTGAAAGCTAGGTGGTCTTGATACACTTGCTGCTAAAAATCAAGGATTACAATCTTCTATATGGATTACTGAAAGTAAAGAACTCAACGTAAAGAAAACCAAAATCTTCACAACTGGATCACTAGGTAACATCATGATAAATGGAGACAACACTGAAGTTGTCAAGGATTTTGTCTTACTTGCCTCACAATGCTCATGGAAGCAGCAGTCAAGAGAAGAAATGACGTTACCGTATCGGATAAATCTGCCGCAGAAGACATTTTAAGTGTTGAAAAGCAAGAAGTTTACTTTGAGGATGAAGGTGTGCTTGACCCCAGTCATGATAGTTTTAATTGCTTCATCTGCATATAAAAGTGAGACACTGAATAAATCAGACCAAGAAGCATCAATGAGTTCAAATTGTGGTGCTGGCAGAGAACACTGGAAGTACCTACCATGGACTGCCAAAAGAACCAACAGATGTGTCTTGGAAAAAGTACAACCAGAATATGCTCCTTAGAGGCAAGGATTGAGAGCCTTTGTCTCATGTACTTCGGACATGTTGTTAGGGAGGCTAGTCCCTGGCTATACACCATGCTTGGTATAACCAATTTAAAAATAAAAGAAATCAAATTTGACCAATTAGCATGGGTGAAGGAGAGAGAGAGCTGTTGCTTAGGAGGCATTGAGTTAATGGTGGTAGAATAATTTGGAAAAGGATCCCAATAATGGTTGTGCGACACAGAGAGTAAAATCAATGGCAGTGAATTGTACATGTAGAAGTTGGGGAATGTTTTGCTGTGTATGTTTTGTCCACAATAGAGAAAAAAAATTAAATGACTAACATGAACTAGTGAGTACAGGTAAGAGGAAAATGTTCAAGAGTTAAATGTGGTGATATGATTCAATTGATATGATGAAACTATTGGAATGTATGGCATGAGTATTAAGTGTTAATAAACATTTAAAAAGCAGACAGGCAGTCAAAAAGGAGGAAGATCCTTGGCAGGACGGATTGAGACAGTGGCTGCCACAATGGCTTCCAACATCAGAATCAGTGCCAGGAGGGTGCAGGACTGTGCAGTGTTCGATTCTGTTGTACATCGGGTCCCTGTGAGGTGCACTTGACAGAAAGGTACTTAGCAGCAGCAACAACAACCGAACCACAGATTCAGGAAGCTCAGAAAATACCAAGCTATATAAATACCTGAAAAACCTGTGTGGGTATATCTTGTTCAAATCACAGAAAAGCAAGGACGTCTTTGAAAAAAACCAGAGGGGAGAAAAATGTCTATAAAATAAGATGCATTATCATTCTTTTCAGAAACTATGCAGGCAAGAGAATCTTTAAAGTGTTGAAAGAAAGGAAAAAAGTGAACTAGCTTAGAATTGTGATTCCAGTGAAATTATCCTTCAAAAGGGAAAGAATAATTTCTCAGCTATACAAAGAAGAAATGAATTTGACGCCGAATCAGCCTTGCAAGATGTATTAAGTTCTTTCAAGAGAGGCAACATGATAACTAGAATGTCAGGTATACACAAAGAAAAAAACATCCAAGAAGGAATAAATGTCTTACAGGTGGGTTTGGGGTCTCCACTACATCCACACACCTTCACTTGATTTGGTTGCTTGTTTTCGAACTTCTGAGACCTCTTCCCCGTAACACCTCATGATCACACTGGCTTGTGTGCTTCTTTCATGTGGGCTTTGTTGCTTCCCTGCTAGATGGCTGCTTGCTTAGCTTTAAGCCCTTAAGACCCCAGGTACCATATCTTACTAGCTGGAAACCATCAACTTTCTTCACAACATTTGCTTATGTATCCATTCTGTCTTTGGCGTTTGGGTCAGGAATATGAGTATCATATATTGTTACATCATTAGAACAAACCATTCTTGTACTGAGGTAAGATTTAAGTAGAGGCCCAAAGTTCATCTGGACAGTGCCTTTCAAAAGGGCAACATGGAAGGGATGATATATCCAGGGTGTGGTATGGCATTGATGAACCACTATCTTCTAGTTTCTAATTATTTCCTCCCCTTACTATTATGATTTTTATTTGTTTTACCTCATTAAATATTCTAGATTTACATATGCTTATTTATATATTTAAGATCATTCAGTACATGGAAGTCAAGATAGATAACCCTTCAGAAAGAATAATAGGAGTAATGGTTCTCTGAGAGTATGGGAAGAAGGGGTGATGGCGAATAAGAGTTCCTAGGGGGTCTGTTGGAGGTGGGAGGGGACCATTGGGGAGCTGATTTCATGAAGTTGAAGAAAAAAGAAAATGTTTGAAATCGATTGTAGGAGCAATTGTACACTACTCCTTGATAGCATTGAATTATGGAATGTTATGGTATCTATAAGAGTGCCCAATAAAATTATTTTTTGTAAAAAAGGAATAAATGAAAAAACAATACTTTTTCTTATTCTTAACTGATCTAACAGATTAACAGTTTTTAAAAAAATTATACTGACAATATATTAGATAATTATAGTTCATGAGTATATGTGAAATACATGATAGTCATAAGACACATGGAAACCTACTGCCAGTGGCTTGATTTTGATTCATGGTGTCCCAATAGGTTAGAGTAGAACTGCTCTTTAGCTTTCTGAGACTAAATTGTTATGGGAGCAGACAGCCTCATCTTTCTTTTACAGTACAGCTAGTGGGTTTGACCCATTGATTTTGTGGTTAATAGCTCATTGCCTGAAGCATGCCAGAGGAATTGAGGCTACCAACAGGTAGCTTAGCTATAAGATACCTGTCCTATAAGCTTTTTTTTTTTAAATTTTATTGGGAGCTCTTACAGCTATTACAACATTAAGTACATCATTATTTATCAAGCACATTTGCACACGTTTCCACATACATTTTCCAACATTTTCCACTTGAGCCCTTGGTACAAGCTCCTTTTTAAAAAAACAAAACAAAACTCCTCTTGCCCCTCCCCCCCCTTTTTAATGAATCATTTTATTGGGGGGCCCAAACAACTCCCATCACAATCCCTAACAACATCAGTTGTATGCAGGCCACTTTTACACACCCATTGCTATCATCACTCTCAAAACATTCTTCCTCCCTCCAGGCCCCCATTATCCCTATATTACCCTTCCTCCCCCCCCTTCCCCTTGAGCCCTTAGTAATTTACAAATTATTTTTTCATCCTGTACACTGTACAATGTGTCCCAACACTCACTTCTCTGTTAAATGTGTCCCAACACTCACTTCCCTGTTGTCCGTGCCCCAGACAGGAGGCTACGTGTAGATCCCTGAAGTTGGTTCTCCCTTTCTATTCCTCCATCCCTCCACCCTCCTGGTATTACCACTCCTATTATTAGTTTTGATGGATCATCTATCCTAAGTTTCCCATGTTTCCAACTTCATTGTACATCTCCTAGTCTAGCTGGATTTATGTGGTAGAATTGGGGTCATGATAGTGGGTGGGAGGCAGCATGGGAACTAGAGGAAGGTTGCATATTTCATAGCTCCTACCCTGTATCTTAACTGACTCATCTCCTCCTTGTAACCCCTCTGCAAAAGGATGTCACCTCACCTATTGATGGGCTTTGGGTCCCCAATCTGT
>PVJH01004876.1:0-41817 GCA_004026705.1 Nesogale talazaci | reverse complement strand
CCGTGTGGGCTTTATTGCTTCTGAGGTGCATGGCCACTTGTTTACTCAAGCCCTTAAGTCCCCAGATGCTATATTTTTTGGTAGCCGGCACCATCAGCTTTCTTCACCACATTTGCTTATGCACCCATTTGTCCTCAGGGATCATATCAGGAAAGTGAACATGCAAAGTTGTGCTTTTGAGTTCTTGAAACCTGATATCTCATCCCTTTGACATCTCATGATTCCACATGCTAGTGTGCTTCTTCCATGTGGGCTTCAGAAGCAACAAAGCCTATAAGCTTTTAAAAGCCATTTTATTTACTTATCACATATCATACTAATCAGTGGTTCAAATACATCAGAAAAAGTCGTGCAACCCCTCTGGGAGGGGATGTTTCATTGTCCATCCCTCCACAGAAGGGGTTGCAGGGAGGGGCTGAGTTAATCAGGGTGCAGTAGAGCACTAATGGGTCAGGAAATATACCTCAGATTCCTGGAGGCCTCCTCACCACTCCCACACTCACCCCCTCCGCTATCATGACCTTAGTGACACCTCCTAATCTAGACTAGACGGGAGCATGTACATAGGTAAAGGCGAGATAAAACTCACAACACATGGAACCCAGGAACAGGAAAGGGAATAGAGATACCAAAAAGATAAGGGGGAACGGGAAGGAGCGAGAGGTGGGCAGGGAGGAGGGCACTGATTACAATGAATGGCACATAACCACACACCCCCAGTCAGGGAGAAGAACAACAGAAACCAGAGGGGAAGGGAGACAGTGATCGGTTTGAGACTTGAAAATAATTTATAATCTACAATCTATCAGGGGGTCCTGAGGGTTGTGGGGGGGGGGAGGTAAAAAAAGGAGCTGGTCCCAAAGGCTCAATGTAAAGTAAATGACTGGAAAAGAACAATGGAATGCGTGTATAAGCATGTCCGATACAATTGATGTATGGTTTGTAATAAGAGTTGTAAGAGCCCCAAATAAAATAATAATAAAAGAGTTGTGCAATCATGACTACAATCAATTCTGGAACATTTTCTTCATTCTTGCATCTATTGTTCTTAGTATCTCTAATCTTCCCTGTTGTAACTCCAAAAAGCTATTGATTCAGTAGCTGTCTCTTTAGGTTTACCAAGGTACTACTAATTTTAAATGTAAACACAGATGCATTAAACGTAAATTAGTGTGGAAAATTGAGGTCTGTTGTGCCAATCTGGCCAATAAACACATGTGGGATTAATTGAAGGGTGGAAAGATTAAATGGCTTGGAGAGCCTCACTCTTCTAGTTCTTTTGTCTCTTACTCTCTGATGATTGGACCAGTGTGTGGCTGTCTTAGCTACTTCTCTGCCTCTGCTGGCAAGGCTCACTTCCTGCGTGGCATCCCTGAGGAGAAGACAGATGGGCTTACCCTGACGCAGCCATGGGTGCCGGAGAAGCCTTGTGGAGACCACTGCCACAGCTGAGATGATTACACTGCCACCAGATTCAAAGACTTTCTACCCACTGGCTTATGATCCTCCTGCATTCAGCATTATTGTGTGTGTTTATGAGTTTGAGGAAGACTTTATAGATTGGTGTCAAACATATGGGATCCTAAATTGAACTTATGGACTTGGACTGGATGGGATTGGAATGCTTTCTGAATGCACACTTACTCTATATAAAACACACACATGTACACAAATGTATGTATGTATATGTGTGTGTGTATATATATATATATATATATATATATATATAAGTTTCTGTGGATTTGTTTCTCTAGTCTACCCATACTAACACACTATGGTTCCTTGGGAGTGTGGTACTGGAGAAACAGACCATAAGGTGGAGAGTAGATGTTTGATCTCTCCCTCATGATAGTGTTTCTTCTTTGGCTAGCCAGTGGTCAGATAAAGCCACACTGTTTATTTGGTTGTTTTCTAGAAAGAATATGGGAAGTTAAAGTTTGATTATTTTGTTTGGTTGTAGTCTTTAGTTATTCCTGTTCAAAATGGCAAAAATGAATGTGATCAATTTTGAACTCAGGGATAGAAATTGCCATATGAGTTTCTCAGAAACTATGCTGCTTAAGGAAAATGGCTGACAGAAGGTCGAAATGCATGATGGAAAGACTGGACCTACTTTAATGCTCTCAGAGACCTAATCCCACATATTCGTATAAATCAAATAGTTTTGATAAGGATTTAGATAAGCTAGATAAGAATTGAACTTGCATGTTTTAAGAATTGAGTTTAGTATCGGATTCTATTTTTATTCATACTGATTTTTTCTGTTTATTATCAATATCATGATTTATCAAAATGTTTATTGGGAAGTATGAATATAGAAAGCTTATAAGCCCATTTGCTTTCAGCTATTAAAATCTGATTTTTAAATGGGTTTAGGCCATGCCCACAAAGAAAGCTTTAAAAAGATATGCCCCACCCAGTGCTTTGGAGTATTCAGAAACCTGCAGTCTTTGTCAGGAGCTGTAAAAAATCTGGAACCATGAAGAAAACTCTTCTCTAGGACTTAACATTAAAAGGAATCAGTGGGCAGCCTGAATTACTTGCAGGGTGACTACCTGAATCTACTTGTTGAGTCGAAGTGGGAGACATGACAGCAATAAAGAGACAGGTTGAGTTTGGCCACTGACAACTGTGAATTTGGTTTACAGAAAGAAGAGAAGATTAGAATGGGTTGACTGGTCTAAAGCTCATGACCTAGCAAGAGGGGCTAGGCTTGCTGAGTATTTGTGAGAGCCCATAGTCTAAAGGCAAGACTACCGATGGGCAGCCTGGGGAGGCTAAGTGAGGCAACCTATATTGAGTTGACTTGAACCTGACCAGATGAAGATTTTTGATCCTGTGAACTTGTACATATTGTTACTGACTTTACGGATGGCCTGTACTGATTTGACTTTGCTTTTGGACGTGGATTTCACAAGGTTCCAACTGGAATGAAGATTCTTCATATCAAAAAAATATGATTGTCTTCTCAGAGCACTGGGTTGATAAAAGTGGGTAGTATAGAAATTGGGTACCCAAAATGGAGGGTATAGAGGTATGAAGTTATTGACTTACAAACTTTCATAGGTGGGGGACTGTAGTTTTAGGATTATAAGATTAAGGTGTTAATAAACTGCAATTGTTAGGCTAAAGAATTGTGTACAGGTGCCAAGTTGGCAAGGGGTGGATTAAGATAGTTAAGGTTTATTGTGCCAACCTGGCCGATAAACACAAGTGGGATTAATTGAAGGGCAGTTCAATTGAGTGGAAAGCTAAATGGCGCGGTGAGCCTCACCCTTCTAGTTCTCTTGTCTCTTACTCTGATGGTCAGACTAGTGTGCGGGTGTCTTAGCTAGTTCTCTGTCTCAACTGGCAAGGATCACTTCCTGAGAGATTTTCCTGAGGAGAAGCCACATGGAGTTTGCCTGATGCAGCTATGGGTGCTGGAGAAGACTTGTTGAGAACCCTGCCAGTGCTGAGATGCTTATACTGCCACTGGATTCAAAGATTTCATACCCACTGGCCTGTGATCTCCTCCTACATTCTATGTCATTGTGTGTTTGTGAGTTTGAGGAGGACTTTGTAGATCAGTGTCAGATATATGGGCTAACTCAGATTTATGTACTTGGACTGGGATATACAATTTAAGCTCTGAGACCACCCCTCCTTCAGATTTGGATTTTATTATTTACACCCTTGGATTCCACAGGCTGGTGTGCTTCTTCCATGTGGACCTAGTTGACACACTGGCTGGACTCCAGATGCTATTCTTTCTCATAGCTGGGCATCATCTAGTCTCCTCATTACACTTTGCTATAGCACACATATCTTCAGTGTTCTCTTCATGAAGGTAAGCATCAAGGTGAGTTATCTAATTTTTCTTACACTGGGGCTAGTGTAAAGTGTGAGCCAAATCCATCCAGGTATCTATGGTTTAGCTATGTCTTTGATTGACCTTAGAGACCACTTTGTCATTATATGTTGAGAACATTGTCAATTATCCCCTTGGGGAAATAAAGAAATTCTATTAAGAGTGTCATTAACTTTGCCAGTGCTACAGAATATAAAACAACTATATGAAAAGAAGATTATACAAGTGTAAGCCAGCAATGAATAGTTCAAACTCTGAAGTGACAGAACACACTTTACACAAACAATGGGGGGTGGAGATAGAGCAAAACTTTTAATAATATTCATTCACAAAGCAAAGCCACGACTCTTAGATTAATACATGTCCTAATAAATCAAGGAGACCATTAAAATAGTAAGTAAATGTTATTTCTGGGCCACCATTCATTGTACGCTCATAAGGAAAGAGAGCCAAACCAAGTCTGATGTCCACTAGTGCCTAAGTCCTGCAATACCAGTCATCTGACTCCACACACTGGAGTTTCAACCTTATGAGCAAGTGCTACCGTAAGTATGACATAAACTCACTACCCACGAGTTGATTCTGACTCATAGAAACCTTATAAGCAAGGTGGACCTGCCCCTCTTGGTTTCCAAGACCGTAACATTTGTGGACGTAGGGTATCATCTTTCTCCCTCAGAGTGACCATAGTTTTGAACAGTTGATATTGGGATTATCAGCCCAAATTGTAGCCACTATGCCAGCAGGCTTATGCTTTGAGCAATTCATGTGGAATTAAATGGAATCTTTTAGGTAAACATCTGCTCAAATCCTTCGTCCATCATATGATTCCATTACTTGTCTTTTTGTTAAGTTGTTGAAGTTTTGTATTTTTTGGTTAAAAGATTTTTGTCAAATACATGGTTTCTAAAGATATCCTGCCACTCAGAGGTAGTCTTTTGTTTTGTAGTAGTCTTTTTGGTAGTCTTTTGCTTTGATGAACAAAAGTTTTAAATTTTTATGTGGTCGTATTTATCTTATCCTTTTTTGCTGGTTGTGTTTTTAAAAATTATATTAAATCATTCTTTGGGGCACTATGCATAACTGCTAAAAGGTGAAAAAAACCTAAATGTTCAACAGATGAATGATAAAAAATAATTAGGCACATCACTATAATACTAGTCAGTAGGAGAAATAGTACTTATACATGCTATAGTACACCTGGAGCTTGAAGACACGCTGAGCAAAAGAAGTCAATCACAAAAGGACAAATATTGTGTAACTTTCTGTATATAAAAAGACCAAAAAAAAGAAAAGACAACCGTGCAGAGTGCAAAGTCTGTCAGTTACCGGGAGTAAAATGGAAGGGATAAAGGCGGATTAATGATGGGAAAATCACACTGGTTAAGGATAGGGCTGTGCAGCTAATTTTCCATAAGTTGCTGCCATTAAGTTGAACACTGGGGAAAAGATGAACTTGGCAAAAGTGTGAGAGACATAGTTACAATGACAGAAATAGGAAAAGAAAAAAATGAGTAGCTGCTAAGGCTGCATATGCATAACCAAATACCTCAGGGGGTTTGGTGCCTCGGTTTGGAGACTTAGGGTCCTGGCTTCAGTTAAATAGTACATAATGTGCTTCATGCTTCTGTTCCATCTCCTAGTTTAGTACATAGTGTCTGGAGTCATAAAAGCTTGCAAGTGGCCAGTCAAGGAACAACAGTTGGTTTCTACTCCCCTGGACAGGAGGAACTCAGGAATAAAAGGAGGATATGAATGTGCGCCTAATTGTTGTCATAAACAACTGTCTCCTTTGTTACAAGAGACCAGAACTGGATGGTGCTCAGTTACTATTACGAAATATAATGATCAAAGATTCCATAGAAGAATCCTGCCCAAAATGGGAAGTGGCAAAAGAAGGAAGAACATAATTTCAAATTCTGAGAGACTGTAGAGCAGTGGTTCTCAACCTTCCTAATGCTTCGACCCTTTAATACATAGTGTCTGGGGTCATGTTGTAGTGACCTCCCCCCCTAAGCATAAAATTACTTTCATTGCTATTTCATAACTGTAATTTTGCTACTGCTATGAACTGGGTGACCCCTGGGAAAGGGTTGTTCAACCCTCAAAGGGGTTGTGACTCATAGGTTGAGAACCGCTGATAAAGCCATTCTGAAGTTAAGGAAAATGGACCAATCCCTATTACTATTGCCCTTAGATAATCTTCAAACTTTCAGCAGAAATTATCTCCAGATGTCATTTTAAGACCAAATAGTTTTCACTAGTAAAAAAGGTTTGGCTTGGGCATCATGTTCGTTGAAGAAGTATCTACTATTTGGTATCAAATTGACAACAGCAACTCAAAAGATGAGATATGGATTTTAGGGGTAGTGATTTTTTAGTAATTAGAGAGGTACAATGCAGAAGAGGATGAGAATAGTTTAAAAATTGAAGAATGTACCCAATGACACTAAACTTTACATGTAACATCTGTTGAGTTTATATATGTTTGCTGTGTATATTCTCAGCCACAATATAATAGATAAAATTTGGGAGGAACAAAGTAAACAGATGGTGGAATTTAAACCATGTTAAGATTAATCAGAAGAAAGTTGGAGTAGTTATATTAATTTCATGGCAAGGAAACTTAACAGGGATAAGGAAAGGCATGCCATAATGATAAGGGGTCAATTCTAAAAGATAGCACAATAGTTTCACAGGTAAGGAAAAGGTATTTAAAATAGATATAAATTTTACCTCTCATTACATAGTAAAGCTAGTGATTTATTTTACAAGTAGCTATATATGAATAATTTTTTCTATCAGACAATTTGGTATTACTCTGTTTAAATCTAGTTAACTCTAGCAATATCTTTTCTGAAAAAATATTCAGTGATATACATGACAGCTTTATCAAAGAAAAATAAACTGACATGAACCTAAATAATGATTAGAAATGATTTTTTAAAATGTGACTTATTTAATTGTATGGCAACATTATCATGAAGCCACTATAAATCATGTTATCAAAAATATTTTTTTAAAACTTTTGTAATCTAGTCTGTTTTATAACATTTTATCCATATAGTTTGACCTTTTGGAATCCTTTCTGGAATCACAATATTACTGAAAAATGAGTAGCAAGTGGGGAGTCACGGGGAGGAGACAGACCAGTCAAGGTGCAGCCGGGCAGTGATGATGCATACAAGTTTCCTCTAGTTCCTGAAGCCTTCCTCCCCGCCCCCCAACCATCATGGTCCCAACTCTACCTTACAAATCCACATGGACTGGAGAAGGTACACTAGTAGATATGGGGAAACCAACGTGGATGAGCCCCTTCGGGGCCAGTGATTAGATTGGAACTCCTGGATGGGTGGAGAGAAGGTGGGGTAGAGAGACGGAACCAACTGCAAGGATATACACATAACCTCCTATCTGGAGGACGGGCATCAAAGGAGTGGGTTGGGGGAGGTGTCGGGCAGTGTAAGATATGACAGAACAATGATAATTTATAAAGTATTGAGAGTTGGTAGGGAAGAAAGAGCAGAGGAAGAGGGGAAAGGATGGAAAAGCCGGTGGATGTTTGGAGAATGATGACAGCAGCGGACAAGCGAAGGTGCTTGGCACAGTATGTTTATTTATGTTTTGTGAAAACATAATGATGTACGAGCCCCTAATGAAATGATTTTCAATTTAAAAAAATGAGTAGCAAGCAGCAATACACACCATAAAATGACCAGTGGGAAAAAGATCATATTCCAAGATATTTTAAATACTATAATCTCTGTGTTATACAAAAACAAAAAGCATATAAAAAGATTTTCATATATAGCTGTAATTTTATATTTGGGAACACATGACATTATATTGTAGCTAAAAATATGGGATGCCCTGAAAAATAACTAAAAGAATTAAAACACACCTAAAATATACTATGAAAGTCATAAATATCAACATTATATTACAAAAATTACTAAATTTACCATCAAGATAAATGTTGTCATTTGGAATAGACAGCAGTCTGAGAGAGTAACTACCTGATCATATTTAAATAACCTTTCCTCTGTTAAGTTTATACAAATATTGTTTTTGTAATTACACAAGAAATTGTAGCACAAAGGTTAAAACTCTTTTCTCCTTTCTAAAACAGTATCTGGATAATATTAAACAGTATCCCTTCAACAGAAAAAAAACTAACAAGCAATCCCAAAAGATGTATCTTTTTGAAATAGGACTACTAAAATTATACCTTCCTTGGTTTTCAATCAACTGTTACAAATTAATCAGAAGATGTGCTCATTTCGGCAGCACATACACAAATTAATCAGAAGATGTTCCATAGCTACATAGTAACTGGTGATGTGAAACGCAACAAAATTCTTCAGTTAAAAGATTTTAAGCAGAATAGAAAATTCTGCCACTAACTTTTGAAAGTTGGAAGGTACTACTTATACAAGTGAAAATGTTGTCATGTTGGAAGTATTTCCACAAGTCCTTATCAAATTGTTATCACTATTTAGTTGTTGACTAGAGCCCTGGGGGCATTTACATTACTGGTTAGGCTGCTAACCCCAAGGTCCGCAGTTTCAAACTACCAACCACTGAGAGGAAGAAAGACAGGGCTTTCTACTTGAGCAAAGCATCACAGCTCCTGAACTCATATGGGCAAGACTATCCTTTCCTATTTGGTTGTTATGAGTCGGCATCGACTTGATGACAGTGAGAGAGAGAGAGGTAGGCATTGACAATCTATATTGAGTTCTGCTGATTTTGAAAATGAAGAAGGAAGAGCAAAATAACAAGCCAATCAAGTGGGTCAAAAACATAGCAAGTGTCAAGTATTTCTATAATTTAATCTTTAAATTGATAACCACTGTGAGATGAGGCAGGTGTTCATGATTCCTTGACCTTGTTACAAAGTATCATAGGGACCTCTTGTTACAAAGCAGTGGAAGTATTACGCTACTCAGAGGTAATACAATCCTTGTAGCTACCTAACCTAGCTAACGGAAAACTAATTAATGCCCAAACCCTGAAAAACCAAACAATGAGGAAGTAATTGTGTGGCATAGTGATTTATACCTGGGGGCTGCTAATTGCAAGGTCAGTAGTTCAAAACTACCAGGCTCCTAGAATTTCTACTCCAGTGAAGGTTAACAGACTCAGCAACACCAAGGGCTAGTTCTATTCTGTCCTATAGGGTCACTCTGCGTCAGAATTGACTCGATGGTAGTGAGTTTGAGTTTTTTTTATTGCTCCTAAAGAAGACATCTTTCTTTTGTTCAGAACTCACTTAACATACAAACTGGGAGCACCAGTGTCAATTCTTCTGTTAGCAAAATTTACCTTATAACAGAAATGTATATATAAAACCCTAAAACCCTTGTCACTGAACCAATCTCAACTACTCTATGTAGGGTTTCCAATGTTATAAATCTTCATAGGCGCAGACACCCTCATCTTTCTCCTGAACAGTGGTTAGTGGGTTTGAACCACTGACCAATGCTTACCTGACGTACACACACACACACACACACACACACACATCTGCATGTTCTATACCTACTATGCAGTTCAGTGTGCACATTCCCAGGAATATGATCACTCTGGAGACAGCTGATCCAGAGCACTGAAGCTGTAATTTTTATATACAGTAAATGAAACATTAGACTACTTAAGAGTATGTCAGGTTCCATAATTATTTCCTGTTTGCTAAACTTAGCACAGGTCAGATATAACAGTCCATGGTGTGGCTGTCTTACTCCTCATTCTAATCCTAGGAATACTTTTCTCAGAGTAGCTTTCTTCTTCTTGTAGTTAACTTGCAAGTTGTGATGAAATCATTTTTGTAAACTAAAATTCTCTCGCTTCTCTTCATTCAGGAACCCGAGTTGAGTAGTGGGCTGCTACTGTAAGGTCAGCGGTTTGAAGTGGGCTGCTACTGTAAGGTCAGCGGTTTGAAGCCACCGGCAGCTCTGATGGAGAAAGACGAGGCTTTGTACTACTGTGACCAGGCACAGTCTCGGGAACTCACAGGGGCAGTTCTATCCTGTCCTAGAGGTCCACTGTGAGTTGGCATCAATTTAAAGGCCATGAGTTTAGTTTGGTTCTTCTCCTTCACTCTACTGCCCAAGGAATGAAAATATAAATATATATGTGTGTGTGTATGTGTGTGTGTGTGTATATATATATATATATATATATATATATATAATTAAAAAAAATAATAAAACACCAGTTTACCCAATTAGTATAAAAGATGCAAGAAATATTTTCAGGCTCAGGCTATACAGATCTTATTCATTATTCTGCCAGGAAAATTCTATGAACTTAGAAAAATATTATTTCACTCTTATCTATGTTAAACTAGAGGCCTCTACAGAGAGACTGGCATCTCTAGGTAGCACCCAGAGTTGAGCGCTTGAGGAGCAGCCAAAAACACGGGTGGTCTGGACGCACTCAGAGGCATCTGGGAAGGCAATCTGCTCCCAGCCCTACAGAGCTCCCGGCCCTCTGTCCCCACAGGGTTGTCACCACTCGGCAGAGACTGGAAGACAGCTAAAGCAACCCCACAGAGAGGCTAGTCTTCAGATGACTTCCTATTGAAAAGGGAAGAATGAAGATGGGTTTGGTACTCAGTTGTTCTTCAAATCTAATTGATTCCCAAGCCCTTTGAGTCCTGAAATGTCTCAAATTTTGTCCCCTCTTTCAATCCTGATATATTTAAGCCTGTATCTTGAAATTGCCTCTCTCTTTTAAGCCTTCTCAGTAATGTCTGTCTCCAAAATCCTTCCTCTTCAATTCTGTCCTTTATATTACAAATGATCTTCTAATAATGATATGACCACATCATTATTGCATCAAGAGGTTTGACAGACTCCCAATTATATCACTTGGAGGAATTTACTGGTCTCGACTAGTATCATAGACCCAACTATATCCATCTTCTTTTAAAAATCCTTCATAGTTCCCTCTTCAAATAGCTTACCTAGTTTTTACAAGTTTTGTTAACTTCTAATTGAAGTTTTAGTAATCAATCAGCATGAGTTTACCAACTGTTACACACTGCAGATTGTAAGAGTGCTCCTAATGTCAAAAATCTTAAACTCTAGTTTGACACTGTAAAAGTAATAGACATTATAACAGTAATCTAAAAGTAAGAGACCTTGTTGCATTCTCTGAAGAAGTCACAAAGAAGGTAGCTGTGAATAATTATGCAAAGATTTTAGGAAAGAAGGAGAACTTGAGTCAAAAATGTACAGAAGGCAACATACTGGATAACAGGAACAGGGATTAAGGGGCTGTGTGGGATATATAGAATTAGATAGAAATCTGGCAGGCGCAGGGTGTCAGGGTGGGTTTGAGACAAGTCACTGTGAGAAAATGAATAAGAGACTCTATGAATGTAGGGCACTAATGACGATACAGTCTTGCCCATGTAAAGCAAAGTGCCACTATAAGATGCCCTGAAAGTTAGACAGATGTACCTATTTATATCTGGTTTGATAGATATGCAGAGATTGCATAAGCAAATCAATCTTATGTCAGTACAGAAGACACTATGGAAAAGAAAGATAAGCAAGTACAGATATTTGGAAAGAAATAACATTTTAAAAGGAGACTGAAATTAAAATTATCAAGGGAAAAACAAGGTTTTGAATCTTGGTGGCACTGTTGGATAAGCCTTGAACTGCTAATGGCAAGGTCTGTGGTACAAACCCCCCAGTCACTCTCAGGAACAAAGATGAGGCTACCTGCACTGGTAAAGATGCACAGGCTAGTAAACCCGCTACAGAATCACCATGAGTCAGAACTTTTCAATGGCAGTGTGGTTAGCTTGAAATCTAGGAAAATGGGTAGATGGCTGAAATAAACAAAGAACCCCAGCTATAAATGACATTTGGGATTAAAGAAAGGATGAGGAGAATTACTGGGTTTGGTTTTCAATATGTTAGATTTAAGCATCTCCAAGTGGATATGTTTTACAGAAAGTTTTATTAAACAATACTGGAACAAAGCCCAGCATCTAGGTCAGAGTAAGCAGAGTGGTCCATTTAGAGCTTTATTACTACAACCCTGGAAGAAAGCAAACCCACTGTTCTTGAATCGATGCTGATTCACAGTCAACTACTAGACAGAGAGGGACTGTCCCCTTAGGTTTCTGAGGCAATAAATCTGTACAGAAGCTGGCTGCCACATCTTTCTCCTGCAGAAGAGCTGGCTCACCCCACTGACCTTCGGTTAGCAGCCAACCATTGAATTGCAATACCCCAAGGGCTCTTTCATCACTCACTCTAAAACCGTATTTTAAACTTTTATCCTCAACAAGGATGGTAGATGAGCAAAAGCAACTAGCCACATTTCACAAGGACGGAAACAAATAAACAGAATTAATGTGACTTCCCCAAAGACAAACAGTTCGTTAGCAGCAGAACCAGAACAGGAGCCAAATTCTTCAGAATGTTAGGTCCCTTCTCTTGGCCCTCATCCTCATGGGCCTCCAAGAAGAAAGTCCAGGCCCAGGCTATTGTCGTGGTTAAATAGCTGAGGCCAGGAGGCTGTCTAATTTGTGTATTTGAGGGCAAGAAATTGGGTGTGTGTGGGGGAGGGATACTCCTAAGGGATTCTCACAATTAATTAAAATGTGGAAGGAAGAGAGTCTAACAAGAGATTACAGGTGATAGCAAGGAATTTTTAAAACTAGAAAAGTGCAGTCAGGAAAGTAAAAAATGGATAAAGTATTTAGTGATTTTAAGGCTAACAAAAGTGTGAAGTTTCAGGAACTTGTTTGGGAGATGGTAACACATTTGATAACTGACTTAAGTTTTCTCCCGCACCAAATTTAACCCTTGAAAAATGAGTACTGGGCTGAGCCCCGATGGCGTAGTGGTTGTGCGCGGGACTGCGGCCCACTGGGACTGAGGTTCAATTCCAGCAGTGGGGCTGGGCCTCCTACTCCCACCACCGGAGAGCAGTGATGCCCAAAAAACAAAAACAAAAACAAAAAAAACAAAAACAAAAAAAAAGAAAAGAAAAATGAGTACTAAGATAAAACAACTACGATGACGAAAAAGCCTTAAAAATATTTAGGGTTGACAATGTCCACTTTGTAAAAGGCTTGCTTTTAAAATATCTTATACATCAAGTTTCTATACTGCAAGCTCTATTAACTTAAGTGAAATGATGTCTCACTCTGGAAAAGTAACTTTACATAGTCTAGAAACATAGGCACTCGTATAATTATTTAATTACTCCTATGGAAATGTATTTTCATTTTTTAAAATGACAATTCAAATATACCTCAATAGAACCTGGTTGATTATTCCACTTTTCATTTGGCAAAAACAGTATTATTTCAGCTTCTAACGTTTTCGTTTGAGTAGAAAAACAGTTCACTATATTGTAGTTTTTCTGCTAACAATTTTACTAAGTCGAACATTCAGCAGAGAAAAAGCATAAGCTATAAAGTGATAAGACTGCATACTCGCACAGCCATCCCGACTATTCATCCCTGACAGAGCGGAACTGCCCTGGTGGGTTTCCCGGATGGAGGAGTTCCCCAGAGTGGGAAGCTTCATCTTTCTGCTGCAGTGTGACTGGTGGATCCGAACCAACGGCAACCCACGCCGCGAGGGCTCCGATGACAAGCCGACAGCGAGATCCAAACCCAAACTGGATATGAACTAATGGCCCAAGTGGGGGTAATAAGAGTAATAGTAAATGCTGTTGGCAGAGTGGTAACGAGTTAGGCTGCTAACGCAAGGTCAGCCGTTCGAAACCACCAGCCGCTCCGTGGACGAAGGACACGACTTTCTACTTCCGCGAAGAGTCCTGGAAACGCACTGGGGCAGTTTTACCCTCCCTACAGGGTCAGCTGCAAGTCGGCATCAATTCATTGCCAGTGAGGTTTTTTATTGGAAAGAGTAGGTCAATTTCCTGCTTATCTGTGCATCTTCTCTGTCTTAAGCATTGAAAGCAACTTCTTTTATTCTTGCTCTAAAATAACTGATATAAAATATGTTCAAACCAAAATCAACTTTCACTCATAAGGTGTTTAGAATACTGCACAGTCTTTGAAGAAACCAACGTTGTTGTAAATTACATTACAAACGTATCTTGAAAGTTTTATAAACTGTAATACAACAGTCAATGAATTAAAAAGGTGAAAGACACAAGCAACCTAATTAAACAATATGCTACTGACCTTGCTCAAGTCTGAAGAGTGTCTTTTCTAGTTTCTCCATTTCGTTTAGAAGTAAAATTCGAATCTCTTTACTGCTTCCCATCTTGGCAATGAAAGGAGTTGAAATTTTTCAAAAGAATGAAAAGAACTCCGAAATCGAATGCGTTCTCCCTATGAAACAAAAAGCAATTAAGATAAAGAAAATAACTTACTTTCAACTCTTCAGAGGTGACAGCTACACTTACATGTTCTAAATGTATTTTAACCCTATAAGAGCAAGCAGAAAGAATGAATCTTAGAATGGAGGGCAAAATCGATAATCGTTTCCTCTTCTGGAGCACCAGTAAGGAGGAAGCAAAAATATTGAATTATAAATTATGTCCAAAATAAAGTACTATTAAACTCAGTGAAAACAATTCGTTTTCAGAAAATCCTGGAGTCTGGGGTGAAAAATTCCCAACGCCAAACCCAGCGGGCTCTGAAGACTCCAAATGGCACGCCTGCTGACAAGAGATTAGCGTGCCCAAAGATGACAGGTGGGAGATGTCCCCATACCCAAATTCGGGATGGCAGCCACCAATCGGGAGAAGAGAGGCGAGGGAAGCAGTTGTTGCCCTCGGAATAGCCGCCCCAGACGTCGGATGTACAGCGAGCTATAGATAGAAAGTGCGCACTCCCCAGAGGCCAGTGGCATTCCTAGCACTTACGGGGAGCGCGTTCTACGTGCGAAGCCGGGGACACTGCTGGGCCCGCGACCCGACGGAGGCGGAGGGGAGGGGAGAGAAAGCAAAAGGGGAAACTGGCTGCTCGGCGGAGGACGGCAGCCTAGCCCTGCGCAGAGCGGGCGCCGTGAAGGACACGAGAGGGGAGGGGAGGGGAGGGGCGGGGCGGTCCGGCAGGGGCGGGGCCGGGAGGGGCCGGGCGCGCGCCGCGCCGAGGCCGCCGTGCGAGGGGCGGGGCGCTTTCTCCGCGGCTCCTCCCCGCGCGCGTCCGGGAGCCGACGCTCGCGTCCCGGGGCCGCGCGCAGACAGGCCCAGGGTGGGAGCCGACACCTCCCAGCACCCGCTTCCCGGAGGCCGCCGACCCGCTGGGCCGGCTCCATCGCCGGTCTCGCGAGAGTGAGGTCGCGCCGCCTCTTTGGTCTCGCGCTGGGTTGTAGGGTGTGGGCGGTTGCTGGGCCCAATACCCCCTCCCACCTTCCTTCGTTCCCCGCAGAGAACTCGTGGCCCCCCGGCGCGCCCCTCCCTTACCAGCCTTCGCACTCCCCTAGGCACGTCGCACCGTGGATGGGCTCCGAGCGAGGCTGCGCCTGCAGCGTTGTTATTGTTGGTGACGTGGATTGGGCTTCGAGCCCGGGCGGGTTTGTGCACAACCAAGCCAAACCCTGCCCACTGCGGGACCTGCGGCGCCCTCTTCCCAATGGCAGGGAGCAGAGGGGTCTTGTGGGAAAGGCCCAGTGGTGGGAACCAGGCAGCCTGACTGTTGGTTCCTTCTCTACAGGCAGCCTGACTGTTGGTTCCTTCTCTACCAATATGTGTCTTTCTGAGTTTGTTTTCCTGTTTGACGTGACCTGCACACTTTCTCAGAACCTTAGAATTGCCCCTTTTAAAATAAAGGCCCTGGCCACAGTCTGTCAGTCTTTGCCTTCTTCAGCAACCAACATGTCCAGCAAAGTCTGACAGAATCTTCTTAAATACAGACATGGGAAAAGCTAGGGAGGTGGGAGGGTGGACTGCCCACTAACAATCCAGAGTGTAAATTCCATTAGCATTTCCAACGCCAGGTTGTTCCTGATGTTTATAATAAACCTGAAGATCCTCCGAGATGAAGGATCGAGATACTGACGGTCGAAGCTCATTGGGACCAAACTCCAAGGGTTGGTGCAAATGCCCAAGCTGATTTTCTGCCCAAGGGAAATGGAAAACACCTTCCTTGACTTTTTGAGAGCACTTGATTGTCTTGAAAGTTTGGGCAAAGATTTTGGGTTAAGCTAGTGCGGTGTGGAGGAGAATCTTACTTACTTTTGTTGCATCATTACTGCAGGTCCAAGAAAGAATAATGAGGCTTGGTGGTGCAGGAAGGTGCCCTGGCTGCTAATTTAATGGCAAGTCTACAGTTGAACCAGCCAACGGTTCATGGAAAAAAGATGTGACTTGTTTTGTAGAGGGAGCCTACAAAATTTACTGACTGAAACAAGTAAAAGACTATTTGAGAGTCTATTGGGGCCTGAGGGACACCACTGTTTTTAAGCCACTTTGGAATTTTGAAGTAGCCACCTCAAAAAAGGTGCAGAATTAATTTTGATACTGTGATCCATTTAATCCACGATATCCAAAGCACTTTTCAACATGGAAGCAGTTTGTTAGTAATGTACATAATGCTCTTTAAAATGTGTATACTTTACACTTCAGTGTTTCTCAATTCTGACAACCACATTTTAAGTATTCAATAGACACATATGGAAAGTGCAGATGATATCAGCACTTACTGAGAGGAGAAGAAGAGAAGAATTGGAGCATGAAAATTTAAGAGTTTAGTTTTAGATGTGTTAAATCTGAGATAATTGTCAGACATTAAAGTTAGTTTTTGGAGCCCCTGTCTTAAGAGCAGTATATTTACCATTTTGGCTCATAGTGCATTAAATCAAAAGCCCAAACCCCTGCTGTTGAGTTGACTCTAACTCACAGTGACCCATGAGGAGACGGTGAAATTAAGATAATACACGCTCTAAACACTTTTTAAATGGAGTAGAAAGTACAAGAATGTATTTAAAACGAGTATTCTTCAGAAAACTTATTTCATATATACACATTTATGTACTGTCTTATATTTCTCCTGAGAGTCGTGATTAAAAACGTTGAAAGACACTATTCCAGAGGGATACTCATTTAGAACAAAAATTAGACATGGGGTCAGGATAATAATTAGACATGGAACTATTTGTATGGGCTTTTCTTTTTTCTTTTCCTTCTCTCTTTGTGTCTTTATAAAATAAGCAGGATATACAATACTAAGGAGAAAGCAATGAGGGGACCGAAGTTTGGGGGTGGGAGAGGAGAAGGCAGGAGTGTTGTGGGGGGGTGGCGAGTGATGAGCAAATAACAGGGACGGGGAAATAGCAAGGAATCAAAACTGACAGGTGAGAAAGGGGTAACATTCCTGTTCCTGCTTGATCAATTGAAATGTATCCAAAAGTTGAACGAAGGGTACACATGATAGTGGAGCAGGAGGAAAGAGAAAATAATAAGAGTAAAATTTATATAGATAGGTGTATATATATATACATAGATAGATGATAGATAGATGTGTGTATATGCATACACACACGGAAGCAGATGTACTTTGGGTCTCTACTTATATCTTAACCTCAAAACAAAAATAACTTGTTCAAATAATGTGATATGTAATACTTTCCCGACATGATCGCTGAAGACAAACAGGTGCACAAGCAAATGTGGTGAAGAAGGTTGATGGTGCCTGGGTATTAAAACATGTAGTGTCTGAAGTCTTAAAGGCTTGTGGTTAAACAAACAGTCATCTAACAGAGAAGGAACAAGCCCACATGAAAGAAGCACACCAGCTTGTGTGATCATGAGGTATAGGGGGGATAGGTATCAGAAAGTTAAAATCAAACAATCAGGTTGATGTGAAGGAGCCGAGTCAAAGTGGAGACCCCAAACCTACTTGTAAGGTATTTGGACAGTCCCTCACAGAAGGACCACACAACAGGGCTGACACATCCAGGGTGCAGTCCAGCACTGATGAAACCCATAAATATCCTCTAGTTCTTTAGTATTTCCTTCCCTTCCTATTATGGTCTTAATTTAACTCCATTAATCTTGTGAGACCTGTGTATGCTCATTTGAATAATTAAGGTTGTTCGATGATGAAATCCAAGATAGATAAACCTGTCAGTAATAGTAATGGCAGTTATGACTTCCTGAGGGAACAGAAGAGGGTGGGGGATGAAGGGAGAATCGATAGCATGATGACTGTATAACCCCACACGAGGGGAACAAATAGCAGAATTGTAATTAGTGGAAACATTGGATGGTATAAGATATAGCAAAATAATATATAATATACTAAGCATCTCTGGGGGTAGAGTGAGAGAGGGAGGGGATAAGGGGGGTGATATTAAAGTTCAAGAAGGAACTATTTTGAAAATGATGCTGGCAGCAATTGTACAATTGTGCTTGATCTAATTGAATTATGGATTGCTATAATCCATGAGATCTCCCAATAAAATTATCTTAAAAGGAAAGAAAGGCACAATTCTAGAGTTCATGCTATGTAAAATCATGATTCGTGCTTATGGAGAGGCACCTGAGGCTGACTCCATCGGCACTAGCTAGCTGTGAACCATCGAAAGTTACTTTCCCTCTCTGTGCTTTCACTTCTCCAGGACAATGGAGTAAAAATAAGTTCCAAGTAGTCATCAGAGGGGGCCTGAGATATGGGTCTGATACATAGTCAGTGCTTGCATAAGTGAGAATTAGCAGAGTGGGGTGCGAACACATCTTGAAACATAGTTTTCATATCTATTTGTCTTCTGTCATCCGTTCCACTTTCAGACTCATCTGATAGCCTTGTCCTCCTGCTGATCAACTTTATTCAGGGCTCCAAGACCAACCCTTCCTCCTGGAAAAGTCTCAACTCATGCCCACATTTCAGCGGCACTTAAGGAGTAACATAGAGAATCAAATGAATTCTTTCAGTACAGAAAAAGGCTCTCACAGCTCTAGCTCTCATTGGTAGTGGAAACATATGCTTGAGTTTGAAAAAAAGTTAATCCAAGTGCCTCTGATTGTGGAAGAACATAGTAACACCAGAATGCTAAGTGCTGCAAACAGTAGGATGTAGTCTGATGTGCTTCTCAGGTTAATTTTACAGGCCACACATTTTCCGTTTTTAAAAGAAAGGGTTCACCAGTGCTCTATTTGTGAAGGTCTTGGAATGCTGCTGTATTTGGAGTCTGGGGCGACACTGGTGCCATGTGCAGGCTTCATTTCAGTGAGCATATCCTGTGCTATCCTGTGCGTGCCAGGGGTCTATATATACACAGGCACCTCTTGCAGCACTGTCAGTGTAAGAGTCTCCCAGAGAAACATTGACTGGCTATCTAGCTACACCGGCATAACTTTAGCATCTCCTGAAATATTAATGCTAATACACTTCTCCCAGAGAAACATTGACTGGCTATCTAGCTACACCGGCATAACTTTAGCATCTCCTGAAATATTAATGCTAATACACTTCTCCCAGAGAAACATTGACTGGCTATCTAGCTACACCGGCATAACTTTAGCATCTCCTGAAATATTAATGCTAATACACTTGGGGGCCTGCAGAAATTGGAACCTATGATCAGAGAGGCTTTCTCCAGGTTTCGGTTCGTGCAGGTGTCTTTTCAGAAAAGACAGGAGTTACTGGCCATCTTACTCTTCATTTGGTCTTCATCTAGGTTGTGAAGCAGACCTGCGCAGTCTTTTTTTTTTTTTTGACTATTGTACTTTTCCACTTTTTCTGTGTATTTTGCTTTGTAGTGGCACATATTGACATTATTAATAACCTTATTTTGTAAAATGTGGAATCATGTTTCTGAAATCTCTTCCAAGTTGAACAGTTTGTTCTTTTCTACTTTGAAATACACTAAATGAAACATTAGAACTCTTAAGAGCATGCCAGATTCCATAATTCAGATATAGCTAGCGAGAAGAGAAAGGAAACAAAATAGAGTTAAAGTCAGGAAAGCGGAAGGACCTGAAAATCAGAAAGAGATTTTCCAAAATTAAGAGTCTCAGCATCAAGATAATGGGTCCTGGAGATAAACAAACCTCGAGTTCATTTTAATTTCTCTTGAGTCATTCATAAAGTGTGAAGTACAATAACTTCCTTGCAGTGTGAGTGCAAAGAATAAAGCAAGCATTTAATGTGTCTATCATAGCACTTAATAGAAAGCCAATCCACAGCCATGTTGTTGATTCCAACTCATGGAATCCTGTACAGGGTTCCCCAGACCAACTTTTAATGGGAGCAGAGAGCCCAATCTTTCTCCCCCAGAGAGGCTGGTGAAGTGTGAATCTCCGACCTTGTGGTTAGCAGTTCACTGCCTAAACCACAACATTCATAAAGCAGTAATAGACTCTACATAAATGACAGCTTTACGAAGAAGGGTGATGTCCTGTTATCCTAGCTGGATCAAGAATAGCCATAGTTCCCAGGCATGGCAAAGACAAAAAAAAATTAAAAGGTCTTTTACTCTGTGAAGAGGTGGTATGAGGGTTGATTCAGAGTGTTAGTCAGTGTGTGTGTGTGTGTGTGTGTGTGTGTGTGTGTTTATTAGATAATTGATTGAAATGTACATAAACTATAAACCAAATTCACAATACTGACTCATTGTGGATTTCTGTTGCTATCACTATGGTAGCCACTACACCACCAGGGCTCCCCTGAAATGTACCCAGATACAGGAAAAGGTAACTTTATATCTATTTTTAAAATAGATTCTTAGAAACGGCATGGATGAAGTCAGAGCAATATTTCCTAGGCATTGATATAACAGTCTCTATAATGCTTAAAATTCATGTAAGGCACCTGTTTGCAATTTTGTTTGTTACTGCTTTCTGGTGGGGTTTCCCACTGTGAAGCACAGCAGGAGTGGCTGCATAATGATAATAACTGATGCAGAGGTTCTATAGGGAATGCCTATAGGAGGTGGGTAAGAGGGAGGGAATGGGGATTTCAGGAGTAAATATGAAGACTTAAGGGGGGAGAGAACACTGGATTGTGATTGCACAACTCATTTTAAAGGTGATTTAACCATCGTGGAGGGAACGCTCTAAAATTGATATGATAATGGCTGTATAATTCTTGATATGATTAAACAAATAGAGTATTGAATTGTGTGATCTGTAAATTATGTGCCAATAAAACTGTTGGGGGCACAAATCATAGTAAGAAACCAAGAAAGTTTCTCCCCCCCCCCTTAGGATAGATCTTTTAAAATATAAAGCAAAATTATTTTGCCATGCAAAGAAATTTGCTGTTTTACACCACTGCAATGCAGTGGCTGGTGGGGATGGGAAGGCAACAGCAAAATGTCATTACAGGAAGGTTTGTGGTTAGTTGAAAAGCAAGAACCAGGGAAAGGGGTGGGTGGAGGTAGGGGATTGGGGGGGGGGCATGACTGTTAGGATGACTTCATTGCATATAACAGAAAAACAAAACAGACGATGACTTTAGCTAGACAGGCGTTTCTCACATACAAAGGTAAACAGTTCAAGTCTGTGTAGGAATTCTGTTGTGTCACCAGGAACTCAGGCCCCTTCCAGCATACTGCTTCCACCTCTCTCTGTGTGGCTCAGGAGACTACCAGAGCATGCAGCTGGCATTTATCCAAATTCAGGCAGTGGGGAGAAGGCAGGGAATAGAAGGTGAGCACCCTTCCATTCAGGATATACCTGGAAACCTTACACACTAACCAACACTTACTCACAAAGAACATGCAACGTTGCAGTTTTCTGGGCTAGCAAGGAGAACAGCCACAGAAAAGAGAGAAGGGATATTGTCAGGGGAAGGATTAGTCTCCCTGCCCCATTCTCATGGTCTCTGGATTTTTAATTTTAGTTATTGGCAAAATTACCTAGTTTAGAACAAGAGGTTGTAAGATGCCGGGTTGGGGGGGGGTGGTGTGGAGATGAAATGTGAAGGTACTTGACTACACTGAGGGCCTTCTAAGGATCTGACAGAAAGTTGGAAGCTGCAAGAATAGTTGGCACACAGAAACCTCCACAAGCAAAGACATGCAAAACATCCAGTCCAGTCGGAGACTGTCATTTTGGATCTGTTAACCAAGAGAGCTTGCTGAACCTAAACTCCAGGACTGGGCCAAGCTGAGCAGTGCTGGGGAAGTCGTGCTCAACTGCGTGTTCACGCCCCAGCTGAAGAAGGACAAAGTGAGACCCAGCTCACTGGTTATTTCTTCCCAAATTTGCCACCAGAGAAACTTCTCTGCCTCCCCACGGACCGAGTGAGTTAAAGAGCACAGAGGGACAGAGTTTGTGCTGCCAGTTCTCCCTTCAAAGAACACCGGACCCGGGGCCAAGCATTCCTCAGTAGACGGTGTCGCGGTCATTTAAACTTGTTTCTGCCCTAATTCCTAAATTGTCATCTATCTTCCAAGGAGATGCCCCAAACGAGAGGTTTTAACAACGATCCTTTGCCCTGTAAGATAGTTACTGACAGCTGATATTTATTGAGTATCTATGAGGCTCCAGGCACGATTTGAAGCTCACTAGGTACACTAGCTTCATTCCTCAAACGACACTATTGTCCTCCCACTTTGAAGATGGGATAAATGAGACCCCAGGATTAAGTAACTCATTTACAGTAAGCAAAGGGAGCCAGGAAAAGAAAGTGATTTTGCTCATGTTGTGTGACTGCTCAGCACACCTAAAGAGGAGCTCACCAGGGTGGAGCTCACCAGGGTGGTGCCCACAGCCTGCTAAATGGGAAAGGCTTTCGAATTTGAATTCAAGTGCTGCGGTCTTTGCATATGGCTGTGTCAGCAATAAATTTGTTTAGTTGTTTCTAGGGCTCTCTTCACTAATCTAAGATATACAGATATATCCAGCTCAGGGGCTCTTTGAGAACTCTTCCTTGGAAAGCTTTCAGTGCTCCGGGAACTTTATGTTCCTAAAGTCTTCTGTGCATAATTTGTTGCATGGCATGTTATGTTACATTGGAGGATAGCTACGCCTTCCCTTTTTTCCCAAGAGCCCTTGAGGCATGGACTGTGGTTTTTGTCTCTGGATAGCCAAAGCAACTGCCATTGTGTTGATTCCAATAGTGGTCTTCCAGGGTGGAGAGAATGGCTCTTTGGGGTTTGCAAGGCTGTAAATTTTGGTGGGAACAGAGAGTCTTATCTTCCTTCTTTTTCTTGGATGGGTTATTGAGTTCAAAATAATATAAAATTATTCATATCAGAGAAGAAAAATAAACTTTAAAAGCTTGTTCTTAAAAACTGCTGCTCTTTCCCATTAGATAACCATGGGGGGGAGGGATGTTTTTTAATTGGTGTGGTAGTTGCAAAATCTGTCAACTTGCGAAGGGGTGGAGTCTAGCCTGTTAATCAGGTCCAGCTTGATGTCCTCATTTGGAAGTGCAGTGAAGGTGAATAGCTCATTGGAGACCAGATGCACTCTTTCTCTGCTTGTCTTCCTGCAAGACATTCCTGTTGACAAATCACATGGAGCTATGCTGATGGAAGCCAGAGCCTTGAAGCTGGAGGAGCCACATGGAAACCCACACCAGTGCTAAGATGCTTCTACCACCACTGGATCCATAAGAATTTCCACCCACTGGTCTGTAATCATCTTGCATTCAGCATCATTCCATGTGTTATATGAGTCTGAAGAGGAGTTTATAGACTAGTAGCCAACATATGGGCTAATATTGGACTTATGAACTTGATCTGGACTGGGTTGGGATGTTTTCTTTTTTTTTTTTTAAATTTTTAAATTTTAATTTTTGGGCTGAGCCCTGGTGGCATAGTGGTTGTGCGCGGAACTGCGGCCCACTGGGACAGAGGTTCAATTCCAGCAGTGGGGCTGGGCCTCCTACTCCCACCACCAGAGAGCAGCGATGCCCCCCCCAAAAAAAATTTAATTAAAAAAAATTTTTTAGTAGGCATCACTGCCCTCTGGTGGTGGGAGTAGGAGGCGGGATGTTTTCTTAATACACAATTACTCTTTAAATAAAGGTCTTTCTTATACACATGAGTATCTATGAATTTGTTTCTCAAGTCAACCCAGACTAAGACAATCAGTTTTAAAACTAACTCTGATAAAATCTTTTAAAACCTGCTTGAAATAACTTTTCTGTAACAATTCCATGTCCTTTCGTTTCTTTCCTTCTCTCGAGGATTGTGTTTGGTGTTTGGCCATCTAGAAACCCCCAAATAGACCCACTGTCATGAAGTAGAATCTGACTCACAGGGAGCCTGTAAAGTGAAATAGAACTGCTCCTGAGAGTTTCTAAGACTGTAAATCTTTCCGGGGGCAGAAAACCTTCTCTTTCTCCCCGGGAGTGGCTGGTGGGTTTGAGCCACCTACATTGCAGTTTGCAGCCTGTGACAGTTAAGAGTTTGTGTCAAATTGGCTGTGCCGGGATTCCCTGTGGCTTGACAGTTAAGACTTAGGAATCCCCCATGGTGAGGTAACATAATATAATCAGTTCCACGATGATATCTGCTTTATGCAGCCAATCAAATTGAAGGAAAGTCTCTTTGGGAGACTGCTCTCAATGTAAGTAGGCACTGTGGAAAAGCTTGCTCATATTTTGCTGGATCTGAATCTTGCATCCTGCTCATCATCTAACCACCAGTTTTTCTTTTGGATTTGAGCCAGAGGTCTACTGTATTTCCTATAATTGTGGAAATCATCCACAGCCTGCCATCTAGTCTGCTGATCCTGAATTCATTAGTTTCTGCAGCCAAAAGCCTGCTATCTGACCTGCCAATCTTGGCTTCATCAGCCCCTGAGGAGTCAGGTGTAGACTCCAATCTGAATGATGATGCATGAACTTGAGACCTGCCTCCTTCTCTGTACATGTGAGAGCCATATCCTTGATATGACTCTCGCTCTCTTCATAAATATATACAAAAGCTTGACTGGTTTTGCTTCTTCAGGAAATTCCACTTAAGACATAGTCCAAAGCTTAACCCTCAGTGGCAAGAGGGCTGCTGGTTATGTAGAAGAGGGTCTCACATGAATGTGTTGCCTTGTGGGGATTTGAACTCTCTGTCCTTGAGCTGGTCATTGTTCAGGGGTTGGCAACACTTGAGGTGTGTTTGTCTGCTCCTGCTCTGGCTGACATGGGCTACTGATTTCTGAAGCTGATAAGTTCCTGTTTTTCTTTCTTAGTTTGGTTAGACCTCAGGACCCTTTGTGCCACCTTGTCTTTCCTTAACTAAAAAATTCTCCATCTAGTCCCAGACCCAAAGCATCTACTTCAGAAACCTGTGCCTTGGCCCTGAAGGGTCCATGAAGTGCATGCTTGGAATGAAATCCAAGTCCTGCTTGAGATTGACCTCACCGTTGACCTTCTTAACCTTTTATTGCAGCAAGACTGCCTGGCATAGAATTCTTCACTCATGTTTGGAACAGAGCCAAAACACCCTTCATGGATTCAATCAACATTAAAGTATTAATTAGTATCTATAATATGACCTGTTGGGGCTGTCAGGTGAGTGTTGAACTGCTAGCCTCAAGATCGGTTGCACCAGTTGCTCTGTGGGAAAAAGTTAAGATTCTGATCCCATAAAGATTTATTGCATCAGAAAGTTGGAATTGTAGGTTTGAATTTGATGGTATTGTCTGCCATATACTATTTTAGGGACTGGCCATACAGTAGTAAATAGAACAAACAAAAATTCTTGCCCCATGGAGATTTTAAAATAGTAAATTCCTTAACATAGCTGATTTACTTCCATAAGAACCTATCAGACTATTTCTTTTAACTCTCTTCTTTAGGTGATCTCATCTTCACAAGCACCATGTCCACAAAACAAAGCAAAACAGGATTCTCTTCCTTCCTATCAGGCACTAGTCACTAGGCCTAGAAACTAAAATATGAGGATTATGTGAAAAGGAAAAGAACTAAGGGTCATTCTTTCTTTTTAAAAAATATCTATAATCCTGCTGCAAAATTCCATTTTGACCGTCAAATATTCTGAACTCCTTCTCCTTACATTCTTCTGTGGCAAACCAGATCCTTGACTGAGAGAGATGGGTGTCTGAGACTCACTAGAGAAGGTGTTGTATGTTGGAGTGGCAAAGGAGAAAAGTACATTAAAGTCTTTAAAATTCCTATCTTTAAAAAAATCTCAGGGGGCTAAGCCCCGGTGGCGTAGTGGTTGTGCGCGGGACTGCGGCCCACTGGGACGGAGGTTCAATTCCAGCAGTGGGGTTGGGCCTCCTACTCCCACCACCGGAGAGCAGTGATGCCTTAAAAAAAAAAAAAAAAATTCTCGGGCTGAGCCCCAGTGGTGTAGTGGTTGTGTGTGGGACTGCGGCCCATTGTTGAATTCCAGCAGCAGCTCCACAGGAACAAAGGCTGGGCCTCCTACTCCCAACACCAGAGGTCAGTGATGCCCCCCCCCAAAAAAAACCAAAACAACCCCCCAAAAATCTTTATCTTACCTGTATTACCATTACCTAGCACAACGCCTGGCAGTGGAAGGAATAAATAAGTGAATGAATTATATTATAATATCTGTACATTTGTTTCTTATTTAATGAAAATTTACCTAGGCTAAATTTTTGGGAATGATTTAAATATTTCCCCCTGTATTCCCTTTTCCTCTCTTGCATAAATAGTTGAACAGTGAGTATGTTATGAGCTCAAGCTTGCAGAACTATGCAGTAAGCTACATTTCTTTCTCTTTGAGATGATTAATTCCTTTTTAATACCTGAAATGCAACAGAATGAAAAGACCTGAATTTGCTGTATATCATGACGTGCATGGTATTCACAGGTAACTTGTTTCTCAATTATGAATAGGAGTTGCTAAGACAGCTGATTTGGGAGGGGCAATCTTTTGCCCAGTTCAAATCTCATATGAAGTAAAATTGTCAAAGTTCAGAGTGGAAGCCTTTGTAAGTATGCATGAAATATACTGACGATAGCAGGTATGTGGCTGTTTGTCCGACCAGAGAGTGAGCTCCTTGAGGAGAGAAGATATTCCTGTCATTCCCACCCCACTCCCCTGCCCAGAATCCCAGTGCCTAGAATAGTGACTAGGGCATGTATAGTTAACCCTAAGGAAAATAACTTGGGAAGGAAGCGAAGAACAATCATGTATTTTTCCTTTTTTCTCCTTTCTCCTTTTCTCAAGAAATATTGTATTAAAATTAATAATTTCCATATAACCCACTGATTGTGGAGTGAAAATATGAAAGCTTTTTAGTTTGACAATTGATCATTTCAACTCAGTATTGTTGAATTGAAAGATTTAGAGTTGGATGTTAAAGGAATGAATCCCTTTTTACTAGGTAATTGTTGGTTGTTTTCTCTTTTCAAAACTATAGAGATCCATGCATTATTCAACTTGTAGACAGTCTGAGGGTACTGGCTAGACAGTAATGGAAAGCCAGAATTGGGAAACAGAGGTACTTTGAGTAATCCTTGGTCCCAACCCACTGCCGTGAAGTCAGTTCTGACTCTCAGTGACTCTGTAGGACTGAGCAGCCTGGAGGACTGAGTAGAACTGCCCTGCAGGGTTTCCAAGGTTGTATGTATTAATGGACACATCTTTCTCCTCTGAAGCAATGGGTGGATTTCAAGCTGCAACCTTTCAGTTAGCAGATAAGCACTTCAATCACTATGTTACCAGTCCTTCTCACCTCCCCCAGTAGACTTTTATTGCATACATGTACTACATTTTATAAAATTAAAGATGATGTATAATCTATGCATGGTACTTGCAATCTAGATTCCCAGTTGAGTGTTCAACACTAACCCAGTTTACCAGAATACGTGACAGGAGTATTTCAATGTCAATCAAGTAAACTCAGTGGAAAGGTCAACGGTATAACGACAAAGGCCAATCTATTTTAATTGCCTAAGGTTTAAAAAAAGCCCTCTTCTCAGTTTACAGTGACTGTGGGAGTCATTTTCATGCTTACATAGTGAAAAGAGGGTTGTATATCATGAATAAAACATAGTGGAAAACCAGCAAGTTATTAAGAAGGAATCAATTAGCATTTCTGGAAAGTGTATTCATTCAATGAACAAAGCATACATGTCCTGCTAAGGAAAATCATTGCTTTTTGATTGCACAGAAAATACTAGTAGGCTTTTATTGTCTTAAAAATGTTTCAATAGGGCTGAGCCCTGGTGGCGTAGTGGTTGTGCGCAGGACTGCAGCCCACTGGGACAGAGGTTCAATTCCAGCAGTGGGGCTGGGCTTCCTGCTCCCACCGCCAGAGAGCAGTGATACCCCCCAAAAAACAAAAAACAAACAAAAAAGTGTTTCAATAATTTTTCTGTAAACTTAAAACTACCTACTAAAAAAGCCTATTTTTATGCTACTCATTTATTTTAAAGTATATCGAATCATTTTATTGACATTTAATCATTTATTGACATTCATTGACATTTAATTGTACTATACAATTCGGTGGTTTAAATATTTGTAAAAGAGTTGTGCAATTATCACCACAATCAATTTTAGAACATTGTTTTCTTTCTTATACATATTGTTATTATCATTATCTTTCAAGCGTTCTATTAGGGCCTAATCCAGACATCATACCATTCTACAGTGCAATCATATCAAGCAGTGTTGTACAATCGCTACCACAGTTTCTTCCTTCGTGTACTCCTTGGTATCAGCTCCTCATTATCCGCCCCCCCCCCCCATTGCTACTGTACCCCTCGATCCCCAGGAACTCTTATCCTAGTTATTGCCTTATCGATTCATCCATCCTGGCTTTCATATACCAAAAAGCAAAGAAAAAGTCATAACAAAGATGTACCAACAATCATAAAATACAGGATGAAAAACCCCCACAGCAAATATTAAAAACAAAATCAAGCAGGAAGTGTATCAAAAGGGAGATCAGATAATAATATTTTAATCACTCAAGTCAGATTTATCATTTTAATCTACTATATAGTTTTCTCTCCAATACTCTCTGATCACTAAGTTATTTCCATCCCGCAATTATGGTTGGAGGGAAATCACCGATGCTTATTCCCTGTGTAATGTCTGCAAATGTATTTTGAGCTTCTACTGTCATCCAAAACCTTCTGCACACTAGAATCTCACATTTTAAGCGCTGACACTATTCCTTCATTACGATTTGGAGTATATAATTTACAATCCTTGGATCAGGTCTGATGGTGTGCTTCTTCCATGTGAGTTTAGTTGATGTTTTATTTAGAAAATGAGCCTTGAAGACCTCAGATTGTATTCTTTCTGATTTCTTCACTGCCCATATCTTCTGTGTTTCCAACATGAGAGTGAGTATCCAGCAGGACCATGCTATTAAAAACTCATTGTTCTTAGATCAGAGCTTCAGAGTTAGGATTAAGTAAGAGTCCTCAAACCACTCCTGAATCTATATTTTGTATTTGTTTCTGATTCATCTTAGAGTAAAATCTATTTTTTTAAAAATCATTTTTATCGGAGGCTCATACAACTCTTAACACTACTCATACATCCATCCATTTTGTCAAGCACATTTGTACATTTGTTGCCATCATCGTTCTCAAAATATTCTCTTTCTTCTTGAGCCCTTGGTATCAGCTTCTCATTTCCCCCCCTTCTTCCCTGCCACCCCTCCCTCATCCTTAATAACTTGTAAGTTATTAACATTTTGTCATGTCTTACACTGTCTGACGTCTCCCTTCACCCATTTTCCTGTTGGCCATCACCCAGGGAAGGGGTTGTATGTAGATCATTATAATCAAGTCCCCCTTTTTACCCCGCCTTATCCTTACCTTCTTGAGATCACTATTCTCATTATTGGTCCTGAGGGGGTTATCTGCCCTGGATTCCCTGTGTTTCCAGTTCTTATCAGCACCAGTGTACATCTTCTGGTCTAGTTGGATTTGTAATGTTGAACTGGGATGTGTGTGTGGGGAGGGGAAGCATTGAAGAACTAGAGGAAGGTTGTATGTGTAAAGAAATAGAGTCTGGGGACTTAAAGGCTTGAGTAAACAAGCGGCCATTCAGCTCAGAAGCAGTAAAACCCACACGGAAGAAGCACACCAGCCTGTGTGATCATGAGGTGGTGAAGGGATCCAGTGTCAGGCATCAATGAGCTAAAATTATATTATTATTAATGAGGGGGAGTACAGATTGGGGACCCAAAGTCCATCAATAGGTGAGGTGACATCCTTTTGCAGAGGGGTTACAATTCAGAGAAGGCATGAATTTCCTCTTGTAAACTCTGGTAGTATTGTGATCAAATTGATTTTGAGTGATAACAACTTTATAGGATAGAGTAGAACTACTGTAGAAGGTTTTCAAGGTCATATACCTTTACAGAAACAGACTGCCACATCTTACTCCCATAGAGCAGCATGTGCATTTGACCTTGACGTAGGCAGCCCAGTGTTTAATCTTGGCACTATTGGAGTTTTTTTAGTTTTCTCCAATATTGCATAAATAAGCAAGGGCTCAATCTGATTAGATGAAATATGCTATCAGTAGCCTAATTCCACTGTCGTGTGCAATTCAGTTGATTCTGACTCACAACAACCATGTAGGACAAAGAGGCTGTGGTGGTGTAATGGATTAAGGGTTGGGCAGCTAACTCCAGGGTCGGCAGTTCGAAGGCACAGCTCCTCTGGAGGAGAAAGATGAGGCTTTCTACTCCCATAAAGATTTACGGTCACCAAAACTGTGGTGGCACTTCTACTCCATCCTACAAGGTCACTATGACTTTCAATCAACTGGATGGCAGTGAAAGAGAGGTTAAGAATTGAACTTTGGCAGTGGTTTTCAACCTTCCTAATGCAGCGGCCCTTTAATACAGTTCCTCATGTTGTGGTGACCCCCAACCACAAAATTACTTTCGTTGCCACTTCATAACTGAAATTTTGCTAGTGTTATGAATCTGGTGATCTCTGTGAAAGGGTCATTCAACCCCCAAAGGGGTCACTTCCACAGAGGGAGAACCGCTGCTCTATGGAGTGTTCTAGACTGAGATATCTATGGGAGCAGATTGCCAAGTCTTTGTCAATTTAACACCAAGACTCTGTTATTCCAAGTATTCCACCACTTTCTTTTTACTTACTGTACATAATATCTTTGTTTTGGGGATGGGAAGGCACCCAGGTGGCAGATAGAGATAGCACCTACAGTGCAGCAGATGATAGGACTTGACCAGGAGTCAGCATATTACCAGGGCTCAGAGATCATATTGTCTGAGATTCCATGTGTGGTTCTAGTCTTGGTTGCAAAAATAGAACATACATCAGACCCAGGAGTCTTGCACTCTGCCACACTGGGGAAGCAGTGGGAATTGAGTCGTGTTTGGGGAGGAAGCTGCTGTATTATCAGGTTGAAAATACCACCCCAGAAATGAAAGGGAGAAAACTGGCTAGTTCAAGATCCTCTCGAATGCATTTCAGGTCTGATTCTCATCAGCAGAGTTCAACCTGCTGATCAGATGTCACACATTCTTCCTGGGTACCCAATCAGGAAGGGGCAGGATTACGAAATAGTGCTCGTTTGGGCACTTGAGCACTTGGGTCAGTTTACAAGGATGTGGTTCACTTGATACTTAACTTAGATGCTCTGCTCCGCTCAGGCTACAGATTTAGAATGATGAATTTTCTACACGTTTCCCCTACATATTTCTTAGGTCAAATGTTCCTTTAATAGAAATCCCCTAGATAAATCCATGGAACATTGTCAGGTGATTGTATCCCACAGTGTCAGTGCTTCTAGGATTATCTGAAGAACAGCACAGATACGTTCCTACCAGGGCTGTGTTAATGTTTGATTAGCATAAAGCACAAGCTCATTCAATAACTGGTCTGTAAACTGGCAAACGGGTTCCCCAGGTCATCGATTTTCTGTTCTTATGAAGATCTTTCCATTTCTTTGGCTGAAAAGCTATGTGGGGAGTTTCTCTCTGGGTTCTTTGGTGCTGTGTTTTCTGGACTTGGTTCCTCCAAGTGTAAGCTGAGGATTAGCAGCACGCGGTGCATATCAGGGGGAGCTTTGAGGACGGATCCAAGTAAAATGAAATCTTAAAAAAGAAAATCCTTGCCAACTTTAATATTGTCTTTGTTTATCATGATGTTGTTTTTTGGTCTGGTTTGAGGAATTTGGGGTTTCTTTACAGTGAGGTGTACTCCCAATTGAATGGTCTAGTCTTCGCTCTTCATTACTAAGGGTTTCAAGTCCTCTTCACATTCAGCAAACAAGGTTTCATTTGCATATCACAATCATTCATGCATTCTTCTCCAATCCTGATGCCACATTCTTATTCACACAATTCAGCTTTTCAGATGATTGACCTCTGCATACAGAGGGAATGACTATGGCCCAAGAGAATGCTGAAGGTCTATAACCCTTAGGAAACCTGCTAGAGCTCTCTCGTGGGAGAGAGATACCTCAGCCCTTGCCTTCTCCTGAGAAAGAATTCACGCCGAAGTCTGGTTTGTAATCCAAGCGAATTTTATGAGGGTTAGAAACAGTTTCAGGTTTCACAATAAATGGAACGCAAGCCAGATGAAGTCCGCAGCACAGCTGTAGGCCATGGCTCTAGGACCGCAGCCTGGTCACATGCACTGTGTTGCAGCCCTGGGAAAGCGTGCTTGAGCAAACTTTTGACTTTTCAAGGGCCCCCATTGGGAGGCGTGGTCGATGACTCTGGTGGACCCCACTGGCTGAATCAAATTCACCTGGCCTAGATGGGCCAATCCAGGTGTACCACTCCTTCTAGGATGGGAGCTTGAACCTAACAAAACCCTTTCCTATTTTTAAGCCATATAATATTTCTTTGTTAAGATGCAACAACTATGCACAGTTTCTGCGTGACCATTATTAAGAGTTCTAGATTTCTCTTTCTTCAAAATGCTGTTCATAATTTGCTAGGATCCACCCTCTTGAAGGCATAGTTACTAAAACAGATAAACATCTTTGTGTTCAGTCTAGATCAATCAGATGTGAGCAACAATATCTCTTATTCCAAGCTCTTTTGTAAAGCCTACTTGAATTTCTGGTAGTTTTCCTGTCAATGTTCAGTTGCAACCATTTAAAAATTAACTCTAGTAAAATTACACTCGTGTGTGGTATTAATATTGTTTGATTAATCCTGTATTCTGTGAGGTCACCTTTGTTTGTAATGGGCACAAATATACCTCTCTTTTAGGTGATTTTCTAGTCTCACGAATTACATTGCCATTTTTAAATTAATGGTTTTATGTGGATACAGTTTTAGTTTATATATCAAAAGTCATATCTAGAAATGTTCTCTGTAAGTTACACCTAAACATTTTGGGTCTATGGTTTGTTTCATAACAACCCTCATGAATTTTTAACCATATCCTCTGTTTCTTCCTCTTCTCTAAAAAACCACACAGGATGATGAAGAAATAAAGTAAAAGATGTCTTCTGAAATATGCTTACAACAGGGTGTTCTAAATTACACTTACTGAAGGACAGAATTTCACCGTGACCATAAAAGTTTATTCTTGGCTATCTGAAACAGTGTTTCATTTGAAACCAGGAATGATCATTCGGCCAGTGGGAGAAAGCTTTACCCAAACCCAACTTCTTTTAAGATCGATAGGATTATTTCACCCTTTCCCAGAAACTACAACTTTCTGTGGTTGCTGTTATACTCTGGTGGTGGTGGGCAATTGATCTTAATCGACACTTTCTCTATCACCCACGTTATTACTCCTGAGAAGGTTGCATTTATGCTTCCCCTATGAGAAAAGAGAGCAATGAGGGTATAGGGTCTCTGTCTTGCAAAGGACTTATTATGCACCAGCTTGACCTGAGACTTCTTTATAGGAAGGTCTACTTTACAGGAAGATCAGGAGAATCAAAGGAGATTGGAGATGGTTCTTGTTGCTGACCCTTGAGTTTCCTCATCAAAGTCTACTTCTTGCCCTTTACAAATGTGATCATGTAAAATTGTTGGTGAATCTCAAGTAATTTTATACAACCTCAAGGGACCCAACATACACAGCACATTTATTACGGTGCTAGATACCTGCCTGTGTTAGTCTGGGTAGACCAAAGAAACAAATCAATGGATACACACATGTGTATAAGTAAGAGATTTATATACAAAGGGCAAATTGTACATTAAGAAAACATCTCGGGGGCTGAGCCCCGGTGGCGTAGTGGTTGTGCGCGGGACTGCGGCCCACTGGAATGGAGGTTCAATTCCAGCAGTGGGGCTGGGCCTCCTACTCCCACCACCGGAGAGCAGTGGTGCCTCCCCCCCCCAAAAAAGAAAACATCTCAGGGGCTGAGCCCCAGTGGTGTAGGTGGTTGAGTGTGGGATTGCGGCCCGCGGGCTTGGCGGTTCAAATCCAGCGGCGACAGCTCTCAGGAGTGGCACTGGATGGAGCCCACGACCACCAGAGGTAGTGATGGCCCCCCACCCAAAAAAAAAAAGAAAACATCTCAGCCCAGTCCAGATCAAGTCCTTAAATCTTGATATTAGCCCATATGTCTGACAGCAATCTATAAAGTCCTCTTCGAACTCATGAAACGCATGCAATGATGCTGAATGCAGGACGATCACGGATCAATGGGTAGAAAGTCTGTGGATCCAGTGGTGATGTAAGCATCTCAGTGCTGGCAGGGGTCTTCAGGTGGCTCCTCCAGGTGGCAGTTCCCAGGACTGCAGCTGGGTAGGTCCAAGTGGCTTCTCCTCAGGGATGTCTTGTAGGAAGTCAGCCTTGTCAGTAGTGAGTCTCCAAGGCAGTGTCTCCTGCTTCCAAGAAGGTGGCACCAAAGTTCCCAGAAGTCTCAGGAGAAGGCCATCCCCACACAGAGGTCTCATTGGCTACCTCCAGTTTGACAGACTAGACTCCACACATACAGCCTTAATCATCAAACTGACACCAGCTTAGGTGACTGCCACACTGCCATTAATTGACTGTGGGGTTATTGATTGAACTGCCTAATACCCCGTATTGTAATGTGGAATGAAGCACCTGGCATATTCCTATTTAACTTGGATAAAATCTATCCATTAACATATATTTACTTCCACTCCAACCATCTCTCCTTTCCACATCTATTCTTAGCTAGATTTTATGCCATTTTGTTCTATAATGTTTCTGCCCATACCTTAGATTTCTTTTCTCTTCCAGCAGTGGGGCTGGGCCTCCTACTCCCACCACCGGAGAGCAGTGATGCCCCCCAAAAAAAAGAAAAGAAAATAAAAGAAATTCCTTTTCTCATCTGCCTTTCCACCCCAACAAGTTTTCCCTATATATTTTACTGACATTGATTGCATTTTAAAACACCTTTTTTTCTTCTCCAATCCATTTTATTGATATATAGATATCATATCACTCCATACTTCAGTCACATCAAGCAGTATTGTACAATTGCTACCACAATGAATTTCAAAACCTTCTCTTCCTTCTTGAACTCCCTGACGTCAGCTCCCCTTTACCTCCTCCCCCTTCCCGACTATGTCTCCCAGGAAACTTTATTCTATTTGCTGTTTCTAAGGATCATCAATTCTGGGTTTCATGTATTGGAAAACAGAAAAAACATATAACAAAAATTCAAGAGGGTGACTCCAATCTAAGGTAAACCCCAATATGAAACACACATACACACAAACCTTTATTGTGAATCGGGTAAAGGTTTACAGAGCAGATCAATTGTCCATTCAACAATACACAACATATTTTATTTCATGTCACTGATGGCAATTCCCACAACGAAACATCAGTGATCCCATTTTCTCTGTGTTTCCTATTCCCATTCCTCCTCCTCGAAACATTCTTCAGGCTGCATAGCCATCATCACGACCCTTTCCTAAATTACTCATCACCATTAATGCAAATTCAATGCCTCCAAGCAAAAGCTCTTTCTAACCTCTCTTTACATTCCCCAATACTGCAATATTTGGTCTCTTTTTATTTGTTTATTTCATATAAGTGAGATCATAAAGTGCTTGCTCTTTTTCCACTGATTTATTTCACTCAGTCGAATGCTTTCAAAGTTCATGTTGTAGCATGCACCACTACTTCCCCAGCTCTGGGGCGGCCACTCTCTGCTTCCTGTCTCTTCTGAGTACCCAGTCCTCTGTCCAAGGGTGCGGGCAAGTTCCAGGCAGGGCTCAGTTCATTCAGCGGGGCCTCAATGTCAAGTCTCTCTAGTGTAGCTCCTACATTGTGTCATGATGCCTGCTGGGCCAGCGTCCAAAGTCATCACAGTGCTTAGTCCATGCAGTTCACTGAGGGGGCGGTAGAAACATATTTGTAGTGTCTACCAGGAGTATAAAATCTAGTCAATATATGTATATTATTTTCAACATATGTCGACAATTTTTATTATGATTAAAAACTGTTGGTTACCAATTCCAGAAAATATAATTACAATAAAACCCGTAAGCCTTTTAAAACAAATTGGAAAAAGGGATTAGCTTATATGGTGTCTTAGATAGGAAACTGACATTCAATTTATATTAGCTATAAATTTATACATATATATAAAGCAAGTATAAACAGGTTTTTTTGGGTTTGTTTCCTTGTGTGTGTTTTTTTACAGTATTATTGGCACATAGTCCACATATACAATTCAATAGTTCAATCATATAAAAAAGAATTGTACAATTATTAACACAATCAATTTTAGAACTTTTTAAATGGCTAAGTCGCTTTAAAATAAGTTGTATAGTCACAATCAGTTCTAGAACTTCCTCCCCCTCAGACAGACATTGTTTGCTCCACCAGCCCCCTACCTTCCCCGTCTCCCACACCGATACATCCCCTATCAACTCTTACATCAGTTATTATTCTATGCCTCTACCCCTCTGTGCTTCACAAATGGGAAAACCCAACAGAAACAAACAAAATAAAGGGGTAAGAATATAATAATAATACAAAGATAAAAATACTAATAGCAAGTAAGAAAGAAAAGACCACCGTCAGTGTTTGCGATAGTTAGGTTTACTGTGCTAACGAGGCCAATAGGAACACGTGAGCAGACTTGAATCAGCTTGCAGCTTGATTGGATCGGCTCTGTGGACCAAGCCGTGTGGATTGTGTCCCTGGAGCTCGGGGCTCCTGTGAGGCCTGCTTTGCCATGCTGCAGGTGCACACGTCCATTGAGCACCAGGCAGGTGGGTCCTGTGGCTGTGCATCACTTAAGTTTGAGATCCCGTGAGGCCGCTGTGCTAAACTACCATGCTGCTTACTGACTGTTGCTGACCTACCCTGCTGTCTGCTGCCTGCAGGCAGACTCTGTCTTGCCTGAAGGAATACACAGCTGGATTCCCTTGATCTTAAACTGTTGGACCATGTGAGTTGAAGGACTTACACTATATTAGCTGTTACATGAAAGTAAGTTGAACTGAGCCCCCTGTACTGCTCGGTGGACTAATTAGCTGTTATAATCCTTCTCGCTATATAAACCTATCCTTTTATGTACATATAATCATAAATGTCCTTGTTTTCTTTTCTAGAGAACCCTGACTAACACAGTGTTTAAAAAGCCAGGGAAGAAATTTTTGTCATCGAACAAGCAAGAAATATGTGTACCTAGAACAATTTCACGTTGGGTCAAAAGGGAGTATCCAGTCCAATCCAGTATCACCATGATTACATTGATCTCTATCTGACAGTACAGCTGTCGAGATCTTTTGTCTGTGACTAGAGGAGATGTGTCAGTGGCTTAATCTGACTAGATACTCTGCAGATAGGTTTGGGGCTTCTACTGCCCCCCACAGCTTTCTACAAACTGGGTGCTCATAACTTAAGCTCTGGCACTTTTCCTTTGTCATATTTAGATTTTGTTATTATTATCTCTGAATCAATCACACAAGCGACATTCTCCCATGTAGACTTAGTTGACCCCTCACTTGATATGGCTGCTTGTTTGAATACAAGCCTTTAAGACCGCAGACACTATTCTGATCGGTAGTCAGGCACCCTCTGCTTTCTTCACCATACTTTGATGTAGCGCCATTGTCTTCGGTGATCATTCCATGAAGGTGAGTGTCAATCAGGACCATGTTATCAGAACTAACTCTTCTCGGATTGGGGCTAGCGTTCAGTGGGAGCCCAGGCTCCTTCTGCACGTCCAAAGTAAACTCAAATTTGCTTTGGGGACTGTAATATGACAAAATCAAAGTTCCATAAGACCAACTACATCAACAACAGCAAGAAACCAACCAGCAAACCAGCGAAACCCAGACAAACTAAAGGTAGAAAAATACAATCCCCTAGAAATAAAAGGATAAAACATTGTCAAGGCAGTTGCATTGATAACATCATCAATTTTCCCAATGGAACAGCACTCTGACTATGGTTGTGCAGGCATGTTTCAAATGCCTCAAATCTAAAAGACCTTAATACTGCCTTTTGTCTGAACTCAGCTCCATGTCCCAGGGTCTCTCATGCCAAAGTCTCTCTCAGGTGGGAGGTTCACATAGGCAGGGGTGTGCATAAAGCTCGCTGCAATTGAGTCAGTTCTGACTCTTATGAAGGCAATTAGACACAATAGATCTCTCCTGTGGATTTTCAAGGCTGTACATTAGAAACTTGCTCTTAATCAGTGAGCAGCTAAAGCACATGGAAAAAGTGAAGTCAAAAATGTCAAAAGGCAGTTAGAGAACGCAAAGTGAAACACTGCCATGAAATGTGCAAAGACCTACAGTCAGGAAACCCAAAGGGAAGAACGTACCCAACCTATCTAAAATGAAAAGAACTCGAGAAAAAATTCAAGCCTCGAGTTGCAATCTTGAGTGATTCTATGGGCCAAACGGGGAATGAGGCAGGAAGCATGCAAAGAAGATGGAAAGAATACACAGAGTCACCATACCAAAAAGAACTGGTAGACATCCCAGCATTTTATTCTCTGTTTCTGCTGCCTTCAGTGCTCCCCTGGTGACTCTTCTTTCTTTTTTTTTTTTTTTGGGGGGGGGGGGGCATCACTGCTCTCCGATGGTGGGAGTAGGAGGCCCAGCCCCACTGCTGGAATTGAACCTCCATCCCAGTGGGCCGCAGTCCCGCGCACAACCACTACGCCACCAGGGCTCAGCCGGACTCTTCTTTCTTAATGGTCCCAGAAAATCTCTAGGTTTTCTGCGTCTTAGACAGCACCTTCTTATAGCCAGAGGCGGGGCAACTAAAAGCCATCAATCCTCTCTATTAGTGTTTCACATGCTCTGGTGCATGTTCCCACTCAACTATTTGATGAGAGTTACGGAGACATAGAAGCCCCCTATTAAGGAATTTCACTTCACAACAACATGCATAGGCATGCTTACGTAAATCCCTTTAAAGATTCCGATTTGTAAAAAAATCTTTCCCTTTGATCCCTGCTGGGATTTCCCTGGTGGTGTCAACTCAGAGCTCACTGGACTTTAGTACAGACCTAATACAACTCTATTTTAATTGCTGTAACCCTGGCATGTTTGCTGGTTGGTACTTAGTAGGAGAAATCTTCCATAAATGCCTGATTCCTTTTTCATAAGACCTTTGCTCCGGGCTGAGTGTCGGGGGAGGCTAACAACAGGGTCAGCAGTTTGATAACAGCTCTTTACAGGAGCAGAAATGCCCCTGTCTCTTCCACAGAGCCGCTGGGAGCTTTGAACTGCAGCTCTTGCAGCTCTCAATTTGGGGAGTTGCCGTGAGTCAAAATGCACTGGAGAGCAGCAAGTGACTACAGTATCAGGAAGACCATTCTGCTATTCTAGAACACGTAGGGTGGAGGAGAGCTTACAGTCTAGGCTCTGCTGTGCTTCCAGTACTGTACAGGTAAGAATTGGGGCAGAAAGGAGAGTAGCAAGATAACGATTGGACATACTGCCCTTTCCTTCCAATGTAAGGAGCTCAAAGGGTGCTTGTTAGCTGCTCTTAGAATTTCCTGGAATCTACTGCCACCAAGTGGACATTTGCCTCTATTGAATTCAAACAAGCTTTCTTTTTAAGGCTGGTCCTAAGCCCAAATGCAAAGAATTTAAAGCTTGTTTTAATGTCTTGCAGCTTCAGATAGTCCCTTAAGTTCCCCGACTTGCCCCCTGGCCCGGCCCCAATCCCTGTGCTTTCAGGCCTGCAAGAAGCTTCCCACAGAGAGATGCTCTTCTTTTCTCCAAAATGGTTTTTGCTAGCGGCTGTCAAGTTGTCTCTGTCTCCTGGAGACCCAATGTGCAGCAGAACAAAAGCACTTGGTCTTTGGCCAGAATGATTTGCATGCCTGAGCTTGTGGCTGAGATCACAGTCTGTTTGGACTTTGTCACATTCCCTGGCACACCGTGGATCAGTTATCATCAGTGTACATTCACCCTTCCTGCACTTTACGGCTGGGAAACTCCACAGATTTTATCCTGATCACTTTAGTGCGATTTGGTTTTGTTGCTTTCTGTGGGGTTGGCTACGAATATCACAATGATGCTGAAACGAAGGCAAAAAGACTGGAAATCACTCCTCTCATTAAAGACCATCAGCTTGATCCCCAAAGACTACCAGGAACTTTTCAATTCTGTCACATGTAAGTTGATCCTAGTGATTGGTATTTCCTTCTTCTTTTTCTTCTTTTTTTTTTTTTGGCATCACTGCTCTCCGGTGGTGGGAGTAGGAGGCCCAGCCCCACTGCTAGAATTGAACCTCCGTCCCAGTGGGCCGCAGTCCCGCGCACAACCACTACGCCACCGGGGCTCAGCCTCCTTCTTTTATTAAGAATGGGTGCTAGGCTACCCATTCTAAAGTTTTGTAGATCTGCAGTCTTCTGGAATGCAGAACAGCCTTTATTCAGCTCCGGCCGAGAGGTTTAAGCATATTTTAAAGCCAGAAGGTGCTCATGTATTACTTTGGGCATAACTGAAACAATCATAGGAACTGTGGTGGTGCAGTAGATTCAGCATTAGTTTGCTCATCATAAGGCCAGTAGTTCAGAAATACAAGCCATTCTGAGGAGACTTCCTGCTCCCCTACAGAGTTACCCTCTACTCTCTTCTGCAGGGTCCCCAGGTGGTGGAATGGGTTCCATGGCAGTGAGATTGGTTTTGAAGGAGGCTTTGCTAAGCATCCTGATTCATTTCAATAGAAAAGGCAGTGATTGGGCTGATCCCTGGTGGCATAAGAGGTTGAGTGTGGAACTGCAGGTCGTGGGCTTGGCAGTTCAAATCCAGTGGTGGCTGGGTAGCGCCCACGACCACCGAGGCAGTGATGCTCACCAAAAAAAAAAAAAAAAAAGAAAAAGAAAAAGAAAAGGCAGTAATTAAGGGAGGAGGGGCAGGTTCATGCAGGATGCAGCTGTCTATAGAATTGACTCTTCTTTTTTTTTTGTTTTGTTTTTGGGGCATCACTGCCCTCTGGTGGTGGGAGTAGGAGGCCCAGCCTTGCTGCTGGATTTGAACCTCCAACCCAGTGGGCCGCAGTCCTGCGCACAACCATTGTGCCCCCGGGGCTCAGCCCTAGAACTGACTCTTCTGATGGAGACGTTGGCCTCCACACGGTTGGCCGTTGGTACATTTCAATGTGTGTCTCTGACCTAGATGGCTCCTCCCCATGACCCTGTCCGTGCCATGTCTTCCAATATTTAAGCCTTTAACTCCCAACCACTTGCTCCCATTCCTGCCATTGGCAGCTCAACAAAGTGCAATGCTCATTGTCCAACGAGGTGTAGAAAACTCAGGTCAAAGGTAGCATATGAATTTCAGTGGTGGTGGTAGGAGGGAGGCCTATAGTGGTTTAAAAAAATCACATTGGTTATAAGAAACCAGTCAATGCACTCCATTAAAAAAGTATGAGGAATAAGATCTAGTGTTAAGGTCTAGGCCAACAAACCAGGGACAAAGGGAGACACAAGGGGGTTATTTGGGCAAACATATAAACCCAGAATACATTGGATAATAAACCTGTACCCTGATCCTTCCCCCTGGTCAGGCTGAACATCTAATTTATTCCTGCTGTGTTCTATTAATCTCATAGCAATGAGGAATATGGGTAAACTCATAAAACACTAAGAAAGAAAAGAATAAAACCAAAACTAAGACTGAAAAGACAATGACTGGTTTTGTCAGGAGACTTGGCATATTTGAATTTCAATGGAGGAGTAGCTGAATCTAAGGTTGGA